>CAUJNA010003232.1:0-292500 GCA_963377175.1 Effrenium voratum
ATAGCAAGGAGCTGGGGGAGAGTGGGGGTCAGCGGCTTGGCGTGTAAGACCCATATACACATATAGCACATATAGCAACGAGCCGGGGGAGAGTGGAGGTTCAGCGGCTTGGCGCGGCTTCAATGCCGGGCAGGCGCGGCCTTGCAGCCATTGGCAAAAAAAAGCGTGCTGCAGTCCTCCCCCCACGGGAGGACTGGAATTTTTTTTTCCTGGGAAGAATCCCTTGGCGCGGGCTCGGCAGGGCGCAACCCGGAGTGCCAAGAACATGTTCATCCGACATGTTGAAGAAATTAAGCGTATAGCAAGAAATCCTGGGAATTTCAATGCAGGTTTCTGCAGGGAATCCCTGCATTCCCTGTATCCCTCTCTTTAGAAGACTTTTCAGCAGTTCTCAGGCGAACCTCTCTCTGTAGAGGGCGTTTTCCAAATGGCTTATATTGTACCTGAGAGGCTTCTAGCACTCGTCCGTCCAGCAATTGACCTCGTCCTGCGAAGGATTCGAAGTCTAAAACGCTGCGTGCAGGCGTGTGGCTGCAAAATAGAGACCCCTAGATATGCGCTGCAATTTGGCTCCAGGTTGCATTTCAAGCGATGTCAAGCTTTGCCAAAGGAAACCCCTTTTCCCTTTTTTTTCGGGGACCCCTTTTTTTTGGACCCCTTTTTTTGATTTTTTTTGTTTTTCCTTAGCCCTGCAAAGCTTGGCTCGCTTGAAATGCAACCTGGAGCCAAATTGCAAGCATATCTAGGGGTCTCTATTTTGCAGCCACACGCCTGCACGCAGCGTTTTAGACTTCGAATCCTTCGCAGGACGAGGTCAAATGCTGGACGGACGAGTGTCAGAAGCCTCTCAGGTACAATATAAGCCATTTGGAAAACGCCCTCTACAGAGAGAGGCTGTGCACACACCCAACCGGACCAAAACTCTACTTGAACGACTTTGCGCAGTCCAGCAAGAACCTGCAGCCTCTGCAGCACACGCCCCTAGAACAACTCCAGAGGAAGGCTTCCGCACTTCCACGGACAAGAACTTGGCCCGGTGCGCCAAGGCCACAGACCGCTTTGGTGAGGACGACCTTGCAGAAGACCCCAGGCTGACGCACTGACAAACAACACGCAGCCAACGGAGCGCAGGTAGCAGCAGACCTCGTGTGCGCAGAAGCAGCAGAGCTTCCGCTTCCAGCTTTCCAGAACGCAGCAGAGTGCGTCCGATGTCGACGACATAGAGCGCCTTTCCTTCTGGACGAGGCGCGCAGAAGGTGGACGTGGCGCAGCGCAAGCGAGACGGCAGGGGGTCCGCCAACAACATGAAGGACGCCACTTAGCCTCCACGTCCAGCGCACGCCCCCTTCTTCTGGTCTGAACCCTGTAACTTGCCTCAGCCCCAGCTGAACTTCCGGGCAGCTTCCGAACAGTTGCGCCAAAGCCGCCCCTCCGCCGAAAATCACTCTTCCACAGACACTAAAGTTGGAAGTAGCTCTTCGCCGTACGTGAAAACTATGCACAGAATAAGTGCAGAGCCTGGACTACAAGCTGAAAACCAGCAACACCAACTACGTGACTGTATGGCCTGAGCTTCTTGGGGTCTGCCGCATTCCGCTGACCTTGCTGCAACCCCAAGTCGATTAAGATTGCCTTCATGAGCAGACCCAGATCAGCACCTGAGTAAGCTTGCAAAAGCTGAGACTTGCGCCGTGGTCACCTGGTCAACCGTTCATAATCTCCAGCATGCGCGCGCTGCTCTTAAGCTGAGACTTGGCTTGACCGCTGCGGTGCCTCCGTGTCATCTTAACCAAGGCGGCTTTGAACACGTTCTGCTTTGGTTTTGTTCAGAGACAGGTTGAACCACAGCGCAGTTGTCGTGTCTGTTCACCTTGTCAAAGCCCTCCACGGCCTTCTTGTACTTGCGGCCACGCGCGGCTTTTTCGTCGCTGGTTTGGAAGAGGCGCTGCGCTGCAGCTCTAAAGCTTGGAGACCGCGGGCTCGATTTCACCCGCGGATCATTTTTTTTACTTGGCGAGTGCCTTTGAGAATTCTTTTTCTTCTCGACCCAAGACGGATCTCCAAGACGGATCTTTCCACCGCCTCTTCTGGCAATAAGAATTTCCATAAGACGGATTTTACTCCGAGACGGATCTTTCCACCTCCAGCCCAGTGACGACGCCTCTTCTGAAAATAGGAATTTCCATAAGACGGATCTTTCCACCTCCAGCCCAGTGACCGCTTTCCTGGGAATACTCCAGCCCAGTACCCTCCTGGGAATAGGAATTTCCATGAGACGGATCTTTCCACCTCCAGCCCAGTGACCGCCTCTCCTGGGAATAAGATTTTCCATCAGACGGATCTTTCCACCTCCAGCCCAGTGACCGCCTCTCCTGGGAATAGGAATTTCCACGAGACGGATCTTTCCACCTCCAGCCCAGTGACCGCCTCTCCTGAAAATAACAATTTTCATGAGACGGATCTTTCCACCTCAAGCCCAGTGACCGCCTCTCCTGGGAATAGGAAAATCCCTGAGACACCTCCAACCCAGTGACCGCCTCTCCTGAAAATAAGAATTTCCATGAGACGGATCTTTCCACCTCCAGCCCAGTGACCGCCTCTCCTGGGAATAGGAAAATCCTCGAGACGGATCTTTCCGCCTCCAGCCAAGTGACCGCCTCTCCTGGGAATAGGAAAACCCCCAAGACAAATCTTTCACTCCGAGACGGATCTTTCCACCTCCAGCCCAGTGACCGCCTCCTGGGAATAAGAATGTCCATGAGACGGATCTTTCCACTTCCAGCCCAGTGACCACCTCTCCTGAAAATAGGAAAATCCCCGAGACGGATCTTTCCACCTGGGAATAAGAATTTCCATGAGACGGATCTTTCCACCTCCAGCCCAGTGACCGCCTCTCCTGGGCATAAGAATTTTTATGGGACGGATCTTATTGCCTCCAGCCCGGTGAGCGCCTCTCCTGAGAATAAAAAACTCTATCCTGGTCCGAGACGGATCATCGCCAAGAGACGGATCTTATTGCATCCAGCCCGGTGAGCGCCTCTCCTGGGAATAAAAAAAATCTATCCTGGTCCGAGACGGATCATCGCCGAGAGACGGATCTTATTGCATCCAGCCCGGTGAGCGCCTCTCCTGAGAATAAAAAAAAACTATCCTGGTCCGAGACGGATCATCGCCGAGAGACGGATGGCCGCACTTGCAATCGCACAGCGCCGTAGGAATGCTGCAAAGCAGCTCGCGCGACTGCCCTCTGACCGTCTCACGCTGGCCCCCCATGAGTCGAGGCTACGACAGCGTGCTGGCTGGGAAAGCGGTGAGCGCCGACTGGCCGTCAACACCGCCAATCTCATGGGGTGGGAGACCTTCCGCAAGTTCCACCACACCGACGTCCTGGCCCTGGCGGACGTGATGGAGAGCTACCGCTCCTTCCGGGCGCAGTCGGCCCGCGACACATCCATTCACCTCTCCAACCCTTCGCTCAAGCCAACAACCCCAAGCTGGGCGAGGAGGACTACAACCCCGAGGAGCCCGTCAGCTGGATCTTGTACTTGGACTTCAACGCCATGTACCCGGCCGCAGTGACGCTGCCCATGCCCAACGGCCCCTGCGAGACGGTTGCCCTGCGTGAAGAAAACGCCGCAAGGCTGAGCGGGCTGGACTGGGAGTCCGACTCCGAGGAGGTGAGCTACCTGCTCCTTGTGGACGGAGGTGCACGACCACTTGGACTGGGCTCCCCCCGCGCGCATGATGGTCGGGAAGGGCCTGTACGGCCCGCGCACGGCGGACATGGCGGAGCGCCTTGGCCTGTCGCCCTGCGAGAAGCTTGTGCCCTTCCTCGGCATGCCTGTAGAGGAGGGCGTGGACGGCAAGCGCCTACAAGTTCTTGCGGGACGTGCTGGGCGCCAGGATCTGGAGGCTGCGCAGAGCCTACCGCTTTGCCAAGGTGGTGAAGCTCACCCAGAGCGCCATCTTCGGCCGCTGCTGCATGAACCCCGACAAGTTCAGGAACACAAGCGCCGAACTTCGGAGGGGTTCCTGGCCTTCATGGAGACGCTCAAGACGAACCGCAGCACGGCCTGCCTGAGGAGGCTCTTCCCGAAGATGAGGCTGCTCTTCACGAACACCGACTCCGTGATGGTGCAGATCTTCGAGCTAGGACCCGCTCCACGCCATGGCCGAGGCGAACCTGAGCGGCGCCACCCTCTTCGACGTGGCCGGCAAGTCCAAGGACCCCGAGAGGGACTCTCGGCAGCGGCGCGCGCCAAGGCCATCAAGGTGATGGGGCAGCTGGGCAAGCTCGGCGACGAGACCTTCCCAGCCAGGATCCTCGAGTACATAGGCCTGCGCTCCAAGATGTGCAGCATCCTCACGGTCCAGCCCGACGGCGCGCGCAAGGAGAAGCGCAAGATCAAGGGCGTGCCCAAGAAGGCGGTGACCAGCGTCCGGCATCTCGAGTACAGGGAGGTGGAGGAAGGCAGCGAGCGCAGGGCGGCCTTCGCGCAGCTGCGCAGCCGCGCGCACGAGATCGCCGTGGAGACCGTCGAGAAGAAGTCCCTCTCGCCCTTGAACGACAAGGTCTACGGCCTCGACGCTCGCAACTCGCGCCCGCTGGGACACTGGCGCAACCTGGAGCAGCTGCGGATGCTGGGTGCTTACGCTCCGCCCGGCTCCGTTCGACCTCGTGATGGAGTTCCTCGTGGGGCCCCCGCCTCTGGGGCCCGCTCCGACACTGCCGCTGCGGCTGAGCCGATGCTGGGCGTAGACTGTCGGAACCGAAAAAAAGATCCCGAGCTCTCGTTTTCTCGCTTTCTCGCTTTTTCTTATTCGATCCGCCGCAGCTGCTCAAGATGACTTCCTCAGCGGCCTTCCGTTGCGTGCAGGCATGGCTTCTGGAGAAGCCCGCCGCGTGGGTGGGCGAGGACACTCCCAGCCTTGCGGCCGCTCTGATGGATGCGCTGCTTGAGGCCGAGCGTCTGTACCACCGACGTCTCATCGCGCACCTCGATGAGGAGCTCATCGGCGAAATTATGCGCAGTGAGGAGCGGGGGCGCGACAACAGAAATCTCCGCTGGCTGCAGGACCGCCACATCGAGATCATCGAGGAACAGATGAAGCGTATGAACATGCAGTTTGTGCCACCCCACCCACGGCAAAACACCCTACGCCGCACATCTCAATTTTGCGAGGCGGAGATTGCTGTGCACCCCTCATGGAAACCAGTGTTGCAGGAGTTAGGCGATGTTGTGCAGCAGCGCTATGAACGGCTGGGCATACAACGGCAACGACACCAGGTTGTGCCACTGACACGCAATGGTCGGATGCGTCCCACCGTGTCTATATTGACAAGTGGGCGCCCCCGCTGTGCAAATCAGTTTCGGATTGCAAGTGACAGATGCTACGAGCTGGGTTTCCAAGCTGTTAGTGTCATGGGCTGTAATCCTGAGAATGAAAGGGTGATGGAAATGCGTACTTTGAAGAAGCTTTGTGACACAAGGTTTGGCGCCCGGATAAGTTGGACTTTATTTGCATTGCCACATGCTGCAGAAGCACAATGATGCAGATTGGTTTATGATGGCAGAAGACTCCATGGTGCCGAACCAAAGTGTTGGATGCAGTGGCGGCATGTGCTGAGACCAGTGAATTTAGGAACTGCAGCGGGGTCTGGTTGGGATGGCGGAGGTTGCCTACAAAGCAGAGTACTCGTGGCATGACGGTGCCGCGTTTTGACGTGCAGACAGGAACGCACGTGCAAGGGCAACCCGTGCTGGTGCAAAAACGGGTCAAAGTGGTTCGCAGTTCAGAAAGGATTTCTGAAGGTGCTTCTGCATGCCTCACGTGCGTGGCGTGCTGATGACTGGTGGGCTGTTGAATTTGCCACCATCTGCGCTTGGTGGTTCGCAGGAGCATTATTCCCTGGTGGACAAGGCAGAGTGCCAAGCTGGGGTCCGGTCGACAAGTGCGAGGACGTGCGAACTGATGCGTGGCAGTGTTGCAAGAAGAGAGCCGAAAAAAACGGCTTCGCAATAACATGCTTGTACTTCATCACACCCAGGCAAGATGTTTGATGTGACGCTGCAGCTTGAACTGGCTGTGCAGGAAACAGGATGTGTGTGCGGCTGTACCGTTCAACTGCATCCTAAACCCAAAGGTGCAAGCCTCAGTTTTGCTACAGACGCCGGAGATGCCTTACATTATTACCTCTTGTTTTATGTAAAACGCCATCTGCTGAGGTGCGTGCCACAGGACAGTATGGCACAAGGCATGGCAACTGCAGCGATGCTATTGACTATGTGCAGGCCTCGGCACTGCGATAAGTGCATGATGTGTTGCATGGTGCAATGTGTTAGTTCGCAAGTTTGCATGTCATGTTGTTGCATTTGTGCGTGTCAGGCAGATGTAATGTTTTGTAATGCCGATGCAGTCCGGTATGTGCAACTGCCAGTAGTAGCAATCTATGGCAGCACGACACGCTATATAGTGCAGGCCTCATACAACAGGGGAACCGGCATTTTGGCTTTTGGGTGCCGAGCTCCTGCCCATGTTATCTCCAGCATTGCACCCAAGACGCCCTTGTAGACACATGGCCAATTGATTGACACTGCTCTGGGCGCCTGATGCAGCATTGGAAAGGCTTAAAAAACGTTTGGGTTCTGTTTGTTTGGACGTGGCGCCAACACAGTTGGCGTGTGCAATGCTTTGTCAAATTGTGTTTTGCGGATTGCTTTCAGCTTCAGTTTGTTTTGCCTCAGTGGCTTGCAGTCATTGGCTTTTAGCAGTCATTGCCTTTTCTCTTTGAACTCCCCTGGTTCCCTGAGACTCGGTCGACATGCCCGGTTATGAGTGGCTACGTGCATTGTTGGAAAAGTCCGTCAAACAAGGAACGCTTGCAGCGGCTCATCGCTGACCCCTTGGCCACCTGGTTTTCGCTGTCCTTCCATGGAGTCCAGGTCCGTGACCCCCTTGCTCCGCTGCTTGATATGCCCGTGTCAGTGCTGTTTTTGTTGCATTTTTGTGTGCTGAGGCTTTCCGTGTCAGCAGCGAACTTGAGTGGTCGGAGGAGTTTGCAATCGTGGTGGAGCAGTTGCAACATGCGCTTGTTGCGGGTTGGACAAGCGCTTGGCCGCTTGCGGGTTGAATTTTAGGACGTTTTTGTTGATGATGATTTGACCAAGCATCGCGCGCAAGGGGTCTGGTTGGGGCCGGTTTTCAGCATAGGAAGATACGCGCCCTCGGTGTTTCTTTCATGCCCTCGATGTTTATCCGCCGGTCCGTCTCTTCGTGCTTGGCTTGCGCTAGGGGTTTGTCTTTTCCCCTGTGTTTTAATCTTGGTTGAATCTTCGGCCGCGTGGCTGTTTCTGCTTCAAGCCCTTTAGTAAGGGACATGCCTTGAGGGTCTGACCCCTCTTTCGTTCTTTTTGAACTCGGGACCGCCGCGCCGCCATGGTTTGTACTGCATTTGAGCTTTGCATGCACTTTGCATCCGCCTTGATCTGGCCGGTCCTTGATTCGCGTGACACGCATGCCTTGCACGCAGTGGCATGGATCGCGCGCACTGCAGTGCCCGACGACACACCGGCAGCCGACTCGCCTGCACCAATGCGTGCATTCGGGAGCACTCCTTTTCTGACACCCAACATCGCAGTGGGCATATGGGACTGCCTGACCCCCAGCGACCGCACCGCATTCCAGGCCACGGAGTGGTGGAACCACTCGGATCTGCGGTGGTTCACACAAGGCCTAGGCGTGGTCCCAGCCTCCGACTCGGACTCCGCATCCGTTGCGACATCAGAGAACGAGGCAAGGAACTTGAACCGCCCCACCCAGACGTGCGGGGTAAGACAGCAGCATTGATGTGACGCAAACTCCGCCAGCAGCCGCTTGGCGGAGGCCAATGCATGTGGCCGCAGTGCATGCTTAATCGCCCTCCGCAGAATCAATGTCTCACTGGCAGTACAGCTGCTCGCGGAATCTCAGCATTGCTGGCCTATGACAGCAACTTGACACACCGCATTGGCACTGCTAGGTTTTCACTTCCCAATCAGTGTTGCGGCCAATCGCCTGGCGAACACCAAATGCGTGCCTGTAATTGATCGTGCTTTAACCTGCTGCGTCGGGCCATTTCCTCTCTTTCAGGGGGCACCAGCATGCCTGCATGTGACGCACCGCTGTTGCTCCCATGCCATCTTGTATTGTTCAGGCAAGGCCGCATGCCTTTGCTAGAAGCATGCGTGAGGCGCAGATGCATGCCAACCTCATCCGGGCTGTTTGCACCGCAGTGGCAATCAAGGCTCGCTCGATCCTCGGTCGCGCCGCATGTGCCCCGAGTGACATATCCGTTTGAGGCGCAGTTGCATGCCAACCTCATTCGGGCCTGGCTGCATCGCGATTGCAGCCGAGGCGCATGCGCAAGGCCGCACGCCCTTGCAAGAGCATGCCAACCTGTCCAGGACCGGAATGCCCCGCAGCGGCATTCCAGGCGCAGTCGGTCGCACCGCATGTGCCCCAACTCACATGAGCTTGCCAAATACGGCGCGTCGCATGCCTGCTTCTTGCAGCCTGGCTGCAACGCGTTTGCAGTCGAGGTGCAATACCACTTTGGATGCTCACCATGCCTCTTGCAAGCATCAGCCGGCACCGACCTTAAATACATGCAAGGCACCGCTGCTGCTTCCATGGCATGTGTGCCGCCACATTCGGACCTTGTTGCACCGCTGTTGCAACCAAGGTGCACACATAATCGGCTATCCGACTCCCCCCTCAGCCCGCAGGCTCGGGACGCGGATAGCCCATCCGCAAGTGCTTGTGCACGCATGCGCCCGTTAGCACTGATACCTTGCCTCTAGGCTCAGCCCGCAGGCTTTGCATAGTGTTACCGGCCCTCAGGTTTTCAACACCAAGGCAGAGGCTCCTCCGCAGAGACCTCGCCGACCTAGCCATCTCGCAGGTCAATCCGCCGATAACCTTGCTTAGTTCCATGCTAGCAGCACGATGTCCACCTGCAGGTGCCGCCCAGAGGATCGCATGCCACACGTGGGCCAGAATCCCAGACTGCCCGCCTGGTATGCCGCATTCGCTGATGCGCATGCCGTAAAGCATGTTTTCAGTGTATGCAAAACCCGCAGCCAACCAGCCCGGAGTCGGGGCCGCCCGTCCACACGCGCCTGCGCGCTCATGGAGCAACATGAGATATTGGACGCGACGCATGCTACCATGGCAAGGAGCTACCTGGATTTGGAAATGGTCCTCGAAGACCTGATCCTCGTCATGTTGAGCATACGCTTCTACATACGCATTGTGGCGTTCTGCACGGTCCTGATGACCCTGTTTGCATTTGCGGCATACTTGCAAAACCTGCCCTCTGTCTTGCAGACAGAAGACTTTTTAAGAGCATCTCTGCTGCGAGCGCATCAGCATGCCGCGGCATTGCACGCCG
This sequence comes from Effrenium voratum, assembly GCA_963377175.1. NCBI lineage: Eukaryota > Dinophyceae > Suessiales > Symbiodiniaceae > Effrenium > Effrenium voratum. Next base: position 9,431 of record CAUJNA010003232.1, read on the forward strand.
GATGACCATACCTTCATGCATCAAAACAATCTTCCCGCTTGCGGGTGAGCGCACCGACCGAGTGATCACTTCCGTCCACATGTTGTGCCAAGGTGACCACCTGCATACGCACCAATCTCAGTCGCATGCCAGGGTTAGCGTGCTATGCATGTCAACCGTGCGGTCTCCGCAGACAGACTCAAGGTTCCAATTCCGGCCACCCTCCATTTCCGCTCACTAGCATGTCGCTGGTTGCAGAGGCTGATGCATGCCTTGATTCCATCGAGGACATCGAAGACCTTACTCCGCGCCAATGGCCCCAGTGCCACCGCACGGACGCTTCTCCTTCCCGCAGCCTGCAGGAAGGTTTCGCGCAGCTGCTCGACAAGTGGATGCGCCACCCGGAGCATCGCATTCGACTCAAGTGCATCAATCGCATGGGGCATCTTTGCAACTTCCTGCTGGACATCCTTTGCATTTTGGGAGTGCACGGCATGACTATTAGCATAGCACGCATGCGCTCCCTGTCAACTTTCTTCGTCGACTACCTTCGCATCGATCCCCAGTTGGACATGGACCGCATGCTTCAAAATCGCAAAGGCATTTCGGCAGGCTATCGCATGGCCGGGAAGTACCTGGCCATTATTCAGCCTTTCTCTGCACTGTTGTCGAATGTCAAATTTCGCTCTAGGCACAGCATGCATGCAAACATGCAACCAAGCTTGGAATTGCTTCGCGAGTGGGAAGCATGCCTGATGATGGAAGACATAGCACTCACCATCCGCTCCAGCATCGCGTTGCTGGAGAGCATCAACTCCTACGTCCACATGCTTCCAATGCCCCGCAGCGCGCATTTCCTGCAGTGGTCAGACAGGCACCGCGAGTTGGCGGAGCTGGCCGACGAGTGGACGCAGTGCGTGCCTAGCCCCTCGCAACCTGAGCCCAGCTCGGCATCCGCTCTTCCGCCAGGCCTGCCTCAGCCAATCTCGCAACGCAACGCACCATACTGCATCAGGTTCCAGGCCGACAATTTTTATGCTAAAGCATGCAAGGCGGCCCATGTGTGCAGCGTGCCGGACTGCACTGGGAATCAGGATTAAAATTGTGCACCGCATCTTGTGCAAATTGCTTTTCAGCTTTCACACTGAGTGCCCTGAACGCACGCAAACCAAGGCGTGGACACTCCGCGGCATGCAGACATCAACCTCCTCACGTGAGCCTTGTTAGGCTGACTGCGTCGCATGTGCTGCAGCATGTTTAGCTATCACGGCCGCACAACGCATGCTTTGCCCGAATTAGCCTTTTTCTGCTATACAGAAACAGTGCCCGCTTACTCCGCCTGCTTTGTCCAGCATCCCTCGCAATGGACTTGCAGCGCATGGTGGCGGAGAACCAGAACAACCCCGCATTCCTGCAGGACATCATCCGCATGCTGGCGCAGTCGCAGTCCGATGCGGGGTCGGTGCATCCAGAGGATGCATCCAACGCACCGCGTCCATCCAACACCGATCTCCTCGAATTTTCAGAGCCGCATGTTGCACCGACCCCCGAGCAGGCATCAACAGCGGAACCCAAGTGCAAGGCAAAACCAGCCAGTTTGCCCATGCCATGGCGCGTTCGAGACCACTGGAGGTCTGCATGGTCAGTGAAAAGGCCGCTCGAACAGGATGCCGACAGTGAAGCGCAGGAGTCCCTCGACTCTGAGCACCCCTTCTTGAAGCCAACCGCAAAACCAAAGCCGGTGCCTAAATTAAGGCCCCGTCATAGCATTCAAGACTTGCGTTCAAGCCCGCGCGCAAGAGCAAGCAGCGCACCACACCCGCGGTAGGCGTGCGCGTGTTGACGCATCAACTCCGGCCTCCGCCTCCACTTAACCAGCCCAGAGCCCAGCCTGCGCCAAGCCTCGCCCGTGGAGGCCTAGTGACGCAGCCGTCGCCTCTCTTCCCATGGTTTGCTGAGCATTGCCCCCCCTTGCCACGACCGCCCTGCAGGCCGCAGCCTCGCAGCATTTCCCAGGCATCCAAACCGCATTTGACACTCCGGCGCGAACAAACTGCTGCACCCCTCAGCTCCGGTCCCTTAGACCGCAGGCCGAGGTCCCAGCCAGGAAAGACCGTGGCCCCTCGTTTCCGACAGGCCAAACTCGGTCCGCAAGCACAGAGCCAAGCCACTCAGCGGGAAAAGTGCGTTCATGATTGGCAGGACCTGCTAGCACAGATTGGCACTTGCTCAATAACCTTTGTTGCAGCAGCTGCATCACAGGACCCGCACGCGCGGCCTTCGACGCATCGCTCCGTGCATACACACCGTCCACCATTGCCCAGTACTTCAGGTGCGTCCGCGCCTTTTTAACCTTCATCGAAGCACTCAGTGTCGGCGTGGGAGATTTGCTTCTCGTGCATCTAGTGGACCTCTTGCATGCTTGCGAAAGCTCCAAGCTAGAAGACCGCAGCAGCGTGCGCATAGCACCTCGACCCATGCTCAAAGCACTCTCCTGGCTTGCCCGCATAGGCCAAATAGAATGACTAGCATGTAGGTCTCCGAACGGCTGGCGAGAGACTTCGAATCCCCTCAGCAGCCTCAGGAAAGGAAGGAGGCTCTGCCTCTGCCCCTGGCAATCCTAGCATCCTGGGAGCGCAAAGTTTGTGCAGCCGACTGCACGCATAACCTGCGCATCACACTGGGCTCGTTTCTCTTGGCGGCCCACGCAAGCATGCGGTTTGGAGACATTCAGCGCATCAAAATCAGGGAGATCAGCCTTACTCAGCATGCTCTGCGAGGATCATGCTGGGCCACAAAAACTACAAAACTAGGACAGCCGTGGGCGTGTACCCTGTTCGGCCTCACAGGACGCGGAGCACAATCCTCTTGGGTGATCAAATGGCTTGAGAGCCTTAGCGAAGCGGTCACGCAAAGCATTTCAGAGCCACTTCATCACGTGTTCGCATGCATGGACGACAACACACCCTGAGTTCTTGGGACCGCTGCCGTACACGCAGGCCTTGTCTTTGCTGCGCTGGGCTGTGCAGGTCCCTTGGGAGCCTCGCGCTTCAGCATGCTTCAACTCAGATGAGGCCCAAGTGTACACACTACACAGCCTAAAAGAGGCACTCTTGAGCGCATCCGCCCAACTCCGCCTGCCAGAAGAGTCAAGACGCCAGCAAGGGCATCGTCGCATTAACTCAGTGCAACTGTACAGCCGCGACGACACAATCGAGAGCCTCTGGGTGCAAGCGCAAATCGCAGCCGCACTCATCCGAGGCTGGCGACCCACTCGCCCGCAATCCAGGGGAGGTCAGCATCCGGTCTTCGAGCCGCTGTTTCGTGTTGACGCACTACCCATCCCAGAAAGCGTGAATCTGCAGGACCTTCCCTCACCTCTCCGCATGTTCACCTACGCGAGAGAACAGCAAACTCAGCCAAGCATGACAGACCCAGAAGCATGGGCCGTGCAGGACATTCAGTCCTCAGACAGCTCCAACGCACCAGAATCGGGCGAGGTGCCCCGGAGAAGCACCGCTTCATCGGTCATCATCAGCACTCTGCTTGGTTCAAGTCACGACGGGGGCAGCTGTACATGCAGTATACAGCTCCCCGGAGCACCTCCAGTCCGCCTTCTGTACAGCGTGCGGCCTGGGAATCCAGGCCCCAGTGCATCGCATTGATTACTTAGGCCAAGAGCACTTGTGCAAGCATAATGCGTGCCAGCACGCGTTCTCGCTCATGCCATAGCATAAAAGAGTTTGACCAGCGGGTGGACACAATAAGCTTCTACAGTTGTTGCGGTCTCTCCTCCCAGGCCGTGACGCTCACTACGCGACCGTTGTCAAGGCCAGCAGGCCCACACCTCAGCTGAGTGCAGCCTTTTTAGCTCCTCTGGCTTGACACACTTGACACACACTTGCTTGCTGCATGCTGCCGCCAGCTAATTTCTTCGCTGATAGCCAATACCTCAGCCCAATCCTCCTCTCCGGCCCCAACATGGCTGAAACAGAGGAACAAGTGACATCGGCCGATGCGATGCGCAACTTGCTGTCAAGCGCTCGGGTGCCAGACATACTTGTTGAGCATATCCTTGGCCTGGGATTCGAAGACATCGCAGATTTCGCATACGCATACGCAGATGCATCCGATCTCGGCAAGCTTTTGGATGGCGTGCCGTCCGACACATGGACCGCCATGGGCATCACAGATCCAGAACACTCCATACCTGCGGCGCGCATTAGAAGAGCTTTTGTCATGGCCAAGGCCTCCGCTTCGCAAGAATCCTTGGCAACAGCATCTGTGACGCGTGCAGGACAGGCGTTGCCCGGGCCGCAGGCATCACCCGCAATCGCATGGGCGGAACATCTGCCTCCCAAGCTGAGCCCAGAAGTCGTGCAGGACTTAGTGGACAAGTTCCAGAAGAACTATCCCGGCGAGCTGTTGGGTCCGGACAGCATGCCTAGCATTCGCCTATTAAGCATGGTCTATGAAATGACCAAGTCCAAGCACTTTAAGTGGATCCCGTGGCAGTTAAGACTTCGTGTACCAGGAAGCCATGGAAGCGCGTTCACATAAAGTAGCACGCACCGAAGCACAGCTACTGACGCATGCTTTCTTCGACGAGACTCCGGAAGTCAGCGTGGAGGGTAGGGCCCTGACAGCTAGCTGGCTGCATCGCACTCAACAAGTGTTCCGCAATGCGCTGGCCCTGTGCCAAGCGGCGCACCTGCTGAACGCCAAAGCGCTAGATCAGCAAATTGCCAGCATGTGCCTCGCGCAGCCAGACCCCGCACTGTCCCTCCGCACGGTCACAACCTCGGAACTCCTGCACGCCGATCGCCAAATATGGGGCACGATTGTAGATCTCTTGCGTCGCAAATGGTCTATGGACGACGCCTTCCACGAGCTGACGCATGGCCGCATGGAGATTCATTCGCTCCTAATGCTGCGGCCTAAGATCGCCAAAGTAGTCCCAGCACCGCCTCCCGCCAGACGGGCCCACCTGAGTCCCAGGCAGCCCAAACGGCCCGCCAGCCGGCCGCAGAAATCCGAGCCGCCGCGCAAGAAAGGCAAGGGAAAGGAAAAGGCAAATCCAAAAACGCCTGGGCCGCATCACATAATGGGAAGCCCATTTGTCGCAGGTTCCAGACAGGGACCTGCAAATCAGACAACTGCCAGTTTGCACATGTGTGCGCAATAAAAGGCTGCCAGCAGACGCATCCAGCATCCCAGCACGCATCAAACCACACATGAAACAGTCCGAAGGAAGCCCCGGCAGCTTCCCCGGACGGTGCCACAAAAACGCCGGCCGCATTGCGTGCCAACAAGCGCCTTCAGACGCTGGCACATTGCATAAGCCCCAGGGAGGACTCCTGCTGGACGTCTTCGCGGGGGTCCATGCACCGATCTCCGCCGCAGCAGACCAACAAGGCCTTGCACGCTTCGAAGCCTTTGACTTGGACGCCTGCTGACCTTGGCACCGCCGTGCAAGGAATACTCCAGGCTCAAGCTTAGACCAGGCGGCCCAAAGGCGTTACGCACGCCTTCATGCATGCTTGGCACACCGAACTTGTCACCAGCAGAACTCTCTCGGGTTCGCGACAGCCGCGAAATTCACAGAAGAGGGCGAGAGCTGTTCAAAGCAGTCGCCTCCCAAAGTGGCGTGGCAATCTTCGAGCAGCCGCCGTCCAGCATGGCTTGGTTGGAGCCGGAAAACTTCCAGTGTTTAAAAAACTTTCACGGACACCTCGCATGGGTGGATGCGTGCCAACATGGCGTGATGCTCTCAAAATCATGGTGCTTCGCCAGCAATGATGCATGCATCCAGCACGTGGCAAGCAGATGCCCGCATCAACATAAACACGCCAGCATAGCGGGCGTTCAAAGCAGCTCAGGCCAGTACCTGAGCACGCTGACAGCCGAATACCCGGCAAGTCTCGCAGCGTGCTTGATCAAACATTGCGCATTCAAGGTGAGCGCGCAACCCGAGGTCCGAAATCTACGCAAACCCTCACTGCTTTCACTGCACCCCGTGCGCTTGCGGGTATGCGATGGAGCTGGCATGCGTTCGACTGCAGACCACTCAACCCCTCAACCAGACCACCCGCTCACGATTGTAGCACGTGCCTGGGCTGCATTGGCTAGACGCACAAAAACTCATCCCAAAAATTCTAGCCCATGTGGGCTCCGGTAACGCATCCCCCCCTCTCTCGGAACAACAGTCCGAGGAGGCAGCACGGATCGCGTTCCGCGCCATGAACATGCCGTGCCCATCCGACTTAGCACCCGATGAAGGACAACCGTACCGCCTGTCACTCTTGCATGCCCTAGCCACGGCATCCAACGACCCAGACCGCAGCTGCTGGCAGAAGGCGTACCAACAGGAGCTGTGTCCGAACTGCCACGTAGCATGCAGTGGCCGCCTAAACCTCAAGCGCTGCCTAGTGAGGGCACCGAGTGCATCGGCAACTGGAAAGCCGCAGAAGCGGAACCAGAGACGGTATCAGCCTTGCTGGAAAAGGAAATTGCAAACGGATGGGTCATTCGAACCAGCATGTCCATTGAACAAGCCAGACAACATTGGCATAAAGGCATAGCAGTGGGCCCTTATGGTCATGTTCTTTGCCCAAGCGAAAACTTTTGGAGCAGGTTCTAGGCCTACTCATTTGGGCAACCAGTCTGAGCCCCGAACTCAGGTCCTGGCTGGCACCTTTGTATACAGATTTGCATTCACCGCCGGGTTGCATGATCTCTGTCCATGCGCGCTTGTGGCCATCCTTCCTTTCAGCATTGGACACCAAAGCCGTGCTCAGGTCAGCAGTGCGCGGCATCTTCATGCCACCAGGCTCTAAAGTTCTCGAGTTCCAAGGGGCATGCATTCGCACGCCAGCTGACCTGCCTCGCGTTGTGCCTAGTCACAAATCCGCCTGGGTGCGCGTCGCGGACGCATCCGCAGAGCACACTCGCCTGTCCAAGATGAGCAAACATGGCGTAGAATGGTTGCTGCAATGCTTCCACTTAGACCTCGCATGCCCGCTGAGAAGCAAGCCAATGCTGGCATGCAAAGCAGCCGCAGATGCCTGCGCCGAGGGCAGTGTCGTGGGCATAGGGGGTTGGTTCATCACCAGCAGCTCCGTTTCTTGGTTCGCAGAAACTTGGCAATTCCAGGAAGTCCAAGAGCAGTGGCCGTGCCTCACCAAAGAAGCCCAGCGCTACATCGCATGCTTCGAAACCTTAGCTCAACTAGCACTCATGCGTATCGCATGGTCCTGCGATGGACAAAGCGTGCATGGCATTTGCACGCCCACAGGGACAGATAACACGGCCTCCGAGGCAGGCGTTAATAAACTGTTCACCACAGCATGGCCCTTGCAAGTCTTTGTGCAACTTGTAGCCGCCTGGGCCCATAAACACAAATGGTCCGTGATCGCGTCACACATCCCAGGAGAGCACAACATCTGGGCGGACCAACTCAGCAGAGGTAATACCTCCGCTTTCCAGAGTCGGCCGCATGCCAAGTGCGCTTCAGGCCGCATGATTTCTGGCCTCACGCATCAGCTCTCACGCTTCACCCTGCGGACGCACCGTGGAGACCCGAGCACGTGCTTGCATCGCAAACGCACTAAAGAGGGGGTGAGGTGATCTGACCGTTTGCTTAGAACCCTAAAGTGGGGGCATTCCGACAGGCTCCGCATGAGATGCAGGAAGATGGAGTGGACGCGCGTCGTCACTCCACCTGCATCTCAGAGCCTGCACTTCTAAGCAACGCTCAAGTAAAAAAGCGAGTGTCGAGTTTGCTTCGGTCGGATGCTTTTTTCCTTGCATGCCCCTGTGTTTTAATCTTGGTTGAATCTTCGGCCCAGCAACGACATCTTCCAATGGCAACAAAAAACCTCTTTGGTCCTCCGACCATGCACGCAGCCACAAGGCGACCAAGCAGCAACTTGGCGGCGCACAATTGCCACTTCTTGCCTTTTGTGAGAATCTGGCAAGGTCGCCTTCTCTCTGATGCTGGCAGGCTCGTCAAGTCGACAAAAGTCTACTGGCGTCTTGACTCAGTTTTTTGTCGGCTCTGATGGAACATTTACAGGCGGTGTCAGACTGCCACATGGAGCGGCGGGAAAGTCAGAAAGCTGTCGCTGACGTGATTTGGCGGCGTTTGGAAGTGGGCGACAGGGCTGCGGAGGATACGCGGCGCAAGTGTCGGGAGCAACTGCTTGGAACGCTTCGCATCAGAAGTGTGGGAAGCGGGAACGGAGTTGCAGGATTTGAGGAGCTGCCTGCACGGCAGATTCGTCAGCTTAGACGGGAACTTCCAACAAAACAAACTCGCACTAAATTTGCGCAGCCCGTGGGGGCGACCCTCGTAAGAACCAGTTTGTTGGATTTCGCCGTCCTTTGGATGATGGAATGCAAGTTCGTCTGCTGCTCCTGCTTGAAGATTTATGGGAGGACGCGGCCTGGCTTGAGAAACTGATCACGCACCCTCCCGCTGCGGGGTGGCCAACTCTGTTTTTGTCTGCCCCCAGTTTCTTTGGAGGGTGAAGATCCTTTAAAGATCGTTTGGTGCAGAAATGCGGCTGGAGCCAGGGAATGGTCATGGCATGTCACTTTCGAGGTTGCGTCTGTGATTCAGCTCCATGACGGCATTTGGATGCGACCAGCAGAAACTTTGGTTGCGGACAGCGCGAAATGTTGATTGCCGCCCTTCCAACCCTTGCTCTGCCTTCAGGAGCAGTGTTGCATCCTCCCCGATCATCGGCTCCACCACAACCACAGTATCAAAGTCCGACGCACAAGAGAAAGCGCATACGTGCAGTCTCGCAAATTTGCCTACTTAATTTGCATGCAACGTGTGTGTACTCTGTGCGCAGGTGCGCGAACTTACAGGCATGCTCAGAGTTATCTTTTCCCTTTAGGCGACGGAATCCACAGCCGCGACTGTGCGCGGGGCCCTGAAGGATGTGCAACCTCCGATGCAACCCGGAAAAAATGATGCGACTTGATGGGGCTGCTTCGCAGGAGCACGCCTAATCTCGTTTTCCTGTTGATTGTGGTGCAGTGCAACTCGGTCCTTGCGGATGATCTCAATGACACTAGTTTGCTTTTTTCACGAGCCGAGACAATTTCCTTGTGTTTTGGTTCGTTTGACTGGTTTTTCTCCTTTCCTGATTGTGTTGTTTTGACCAGCGTTATCGTGCATGGCCGCGTTAAAAAAATAAATAGTAATAGTAATAATAATAATATGAGTATTAATAATAATAATAATAATTAATAAAATATAATAATTAAGAATAATGATAATGACAATGATAATGATAATAATAATAATGATAATGATAATAATAATAATAGTAACTAATAATGATAATACTAATACTAATAATAATAATAAAACAATAATAACAATATAGTAATAATAAGAATAATAATCATAATAATCGTAATAATACTAATAACAATGATAATAATAATGATAATAAATAATAATGATAATACATAACAACAATAATAATAATAGTAATAATAATAATACTACTAATCATACTAATAATAATAATAACAACAACAAAAAACAGAAGCTTCATGTTAGGGGGGACTGGGATGGTCCAAAAGGGTCGTTTTTTCACCCACCCACTCTCCCTTCTCGTCACTGAGGCTGGGTCCACAGTGACCGCAGCATAATTAGCGTGCAGATTGCACACCTGGGCTGCAGCCACCCAGGTGCATGCGCAATTTGTTTTTCTCAGGCAGATCTACTCTTACTCGTCGTGCTACAGGCATGTTCACCCCCGTGTACGTACCAAGTCTCACGCTAACCGAACCGCATGTTGGTTGGGGTGGTAGATCCTCAGGCTCCGCATGAGATCCAATTTGAATTAGTGAACATGCATGTTGAGTTATTTGCGTGCGCCATTCTCTTCCATTTCCCTTCATGCATGTTGTTTAGGCTTCTTGAAAGAGTGAACAGGTTTCTACTTACTACTTTGTTTAGTTGGAACCAACTATGGTACAATGTGCTCAAATGTTGCACTGTGATGAATCGATCATTTCCCTAATTGAGCATGATCGGCGCGAACAGGAAGCCAGGCTGCATGTACCCTACCTGAGTCATAGCAAACTTCAAATGTCAGTTGTTTGTGGTTTCACCGAAACATTTTCGCACCACACGCAACGAACAGGACACGCCAGCACCTTTGTTTTGTTGCATTTGCTTCACTGCGGAAGGTCAAACTTGGTAGGTGTGGGGGTTGGTTGCGCCATTGCTGCGGTTGCTGCAGGATCTGCCCTGCGAATCAGTTTTTAACATGGATGCTTGGAAGCCCCTCATGTAAGTCTCCGTCATTTGCAAAAAACTACTACACTTTGACGCCTGGCATGCAAACGCGACATGCCAGTAACAAAAACCAACTATAGTGATCTTCATGTTGCTTGGAATTGATGGCTGGTCACTCCTTGCTTGACAATGCGAAGAACCTTGGTGATACAAGGTGCTGGTAGCGAGGTAAATGTAAGGTCATTTGTGCCAGGACGAAAATATAAGTCCTTATTGCATCACGCAAAGGCGTGATACGAACGAGTTTCCAAATCTTGTGATCATATCCACATCTAGTTTGCCAATGCTTCGATTAAATGTGCTGGAGCCGCATGGACAATCATTCTCAAGCTTGATTTTCGCTCACTGTTTCAGGATTGTTGTCTTCAATCATTCAGGTAATTCAGACATATTCTTGCAAGGAGCATTGGACAAGAGGAGTCGTGCATCAAAACACAGGGGCGAGGTCAGATCCAAACAAACGCGGGAGAGGTGCTGGAAGCGGCCTACGAGGATACAGCAAAGCCCGCGCAGACCGCAAGTTGTTTGTGTTGCAGCGTGCGTAGGATGTGTGAGCTAGGCAGCTGTACAACATAGTGCCACAAAGGCTTAGGTAGCCATCATGAAGGTACTACGTAGAACAAGACAACAATCAACGTCTCTTTTTCATAATAAGCGAACATTTGAAGCAGAACATTGAACTCTACTCTGCGGGCAATGTTGAAAGGCTAAGTGTTGAGAAACATTCGTGCTTGCATTGCCCATGTCATAGACACCTCGAGCTTGTTTGGGTAACGCGGACAGGACTCCGCAGCCGCTGGACGGTGTTTGTAGAGACATTTGCAACATATTCAATGTCACAACGTTCAAAAGCTCGCTCGCATGATGAATGACAGACCTTTAGCGATCAACGATGGCTTTGAGAATACACTTGCGCAATTGAGCAGCTTTTCGCCGGCAAATTCATGCGCGCTTGGTTTTTCGTTGAGAAGCTTTGGATGATCGAATTCTTGCATGTCCCGGACGATTCGGTGTAAATTAGTTTGCTGTGCAGGAACACAGAAAAGGGCGTGACATGTCTTCCAGCAAGGCGCCGACACTTGCGGCTGGCAGCTGCAGTTTTGTTTGCAGAGGACTGGGCACGGAGTTTTCCGCAGCCACATTCATGCACAAGGTTCGCCCGCATAGTTCAATCCAACGAGCTCAAAGTCAACAACCTTTCAGCCTGCAACCGGACACGCCGTGGCGCGCCCTCCACGTGTGAGAGCAAGTGGCACCAGCCGCATTCGCAAGTGGGCTGTTCTGCCGCTGCTCCACGCCCTCGCGAAGGTTTGCAATCTGGCAGGCCACGGGTGCCTCTGGCAAACGGTTGCGCAACTCGCGATTTCTTCGTTCAGGAAAGAGCGGAGGCAAAAAACAAAATCGAGCAGCTCCCTTGAGCGTGCGCAAGAGTGAGGCTCCCAACAATATGGATAACGCGTGCGAAAGTGAGCGAAGGCCTCCTCCTCAGCGGCCAAGACACTACATGGCCCCATGAAAGGCCAGCAGCTGCCCGCATGGATGGCCTGCTCCGTGGCAGGGGTGCGTCCATTGGCGTTCAACTGCCCGTACAAGGCATATACAGACGAGCTGGGGAAGATTGGAGCGCTGAGCAGCCAAGGCACTGAGCTGAGCTGCGCCTTTGTCATTCCGTCCAAGACGGCTTTGTCTTCTCCCAGAACTTGCCGTAGCACTGGAAACGCAGTACCCATCTCGTCGGGAAAGCAAGTGCGTGGCGTGGTAGCTGGCCCAGGGGCGCAAGGGCCGCTGCGCGCAGTTCGACTGCACCTGAGCGACGGACCCTTTTGTTTAAAAGTGGAGATGCTGCAGTCGGCTCCCCCGGCACCGCCTGGAACATTGCAGGTCGCAGTCAAGGCTCACCACTCTGCGGTGGAAATGCTTGCCCAAACGCAATGGCGGCAAAATATGCTGAAGGGCAAGCAAGCTCCGGGGCAGCTCAGCGCTCGGCTGCTGTGAGACCCAGAAACGCCGGCACCGGGCCTGTGCCTGGGTGTCCGCCACGCCCGATATCACTGCCGTCTCCTCTGGAGACGAAGACCTGGCGCCGGCCCAGTCCGGTGGCCGAGGCCCCGTTGCCCGCTGGCGCTGTGACCCCGCCATCGGGCGGCGCGGAACAGGTGTGCACCATACAAGTTTTGATGTGCTGGTTCCGCACAGCCTCAGCGCGGCCGCCGTGCCTGCTCGTCGCACTTCTTCCACCTGGTTGGCATAGCGCAACTGCGAGCGCAGGCTGCGGCAGCAACTGACCTGCTGTGCCCGCTTTGCCGCGGGTGCTTCTGCAGCGGCTGCTCCGCCTTGGGATGGACGGATCGTGAGGACGCAGTGCTAAGCGAGCTGTGTGCCCAGCAGTCCCTGCCAATCCCCCCCCCGCCTGCCTGCCAAACCCACTCCGCGCCGCGTAGTGGGTGACTACACGCTCCGACGCCAACGCGCCGGAGCCGTGCACCCGAGCGTGTGTCAGTTGTTTGCACTTGGAGGCTGTGGCCATGTGGTCCCCAGTGCCTGTCCGGCACGCTTCAGGCATAGCGGCGTGGCTCCCTCAATGGCAATGCCAGCGCTGTGCACGCGCCACCCCTGCTGGCAAGGCTTGCCCGTTGCCCGCCTGCGCCGGGTGTGCGCGGCCGATGGCCTGGTGCCACGACGCGCGCACGGTAGTCGGGGTATGGCGCTGCGGTCGGCCGGCTTGCCACGCGGCGGCGGAGACCGCTGGAAGGGTCGAGCGAAGTTGCCAACCGCTTCCGCGCCGAGCCTGGTCAGGGTCCGCCCGGCCCGCCGCAGTTTGCGAAGCAAGGCGGGAGGTTGTTGGCAGCGAGGCACGGGCAACAGCAAGCACCATGGAGCGTGAACACCAGACGCACTGCGGGGCGTTTTGGGAGAGGCGGAGCCGAGCGCAGCGAGCCGCTGTGACAAGTCCTCAGGCGGGATGCGCTCTTCCCAGGCTGCCGACGTAGCAGCGTGCGTGGCGCCAGCAGCCTCGTCACCCCCCCAACAGCGACTCGGGGGACGTGGCGCCGTCCAGCCCGCGGCGCCGTCAACGCGGCCGGGCAGGCTTGTGGGTGCAGGCGGGGTTCTGCCCGCAGTGGCCGCAGCCCTTCAGCCGTCGCGTGCCGGACGCTGCCCCATTTCCGGAGTTTTGCGCTAACACCTGCGCAGGTTGGCCAGCGCCAAATGCTTCCGACCCAGACACAGGCACAGCCGCGGCTGGCGCTGCCTGCGGGCGCCTTCGACCGCCCCTGTGAACGCGGGCTTGCTCGCTGCCTCGTCTACTTCGGCGCGTGGCAGGCAATAGCAAGCAAACGTTGTCTGTGCTCATGTGCGCCGCGGGTAGTTCAGCCGCCTCCGCTCGTGGCTTTCGGCGACGGTGCTCGCAAACTCGGCTACTCGCTGGCACCTCGGGGCCTGCTCGCTGCCTGGCTTGCTTTGGCACCTGGCAGCACACAGCAAACACACTTTGTCGCTTTTCTCAGGCGTGCTGCACTCGCCCGGCCCTCAGCTTCTAGCTTCGTTGCCGTTCCGTTTAGCCGCCTCGGCGCCAAGGCCCGCCCAAATCGGCGACTTGCTAGGGTGGTGTGTAAGCAGCTTGGCGGTGCCTGCTTTCATACGCACCCTCGCCGCAGCCACGTCCAGCCAAGCGCCCCTCCTGCCGCACATTCCCGCCATGGCAGCCCGCACGGTGTGCCAGCAGCGGCCAGCAAGCGAGGGCGGGCGCTGCCTGCCGTGCATTGCTGTGGCAACGCAGCAGCACTACGTGCACGGGCCCGGCCTTCCGCCTTGGGCGGATGCTCCCGCAGAAGCGCTGCTCTGCGGCACAGTGGCGGCGCTGCGAGCTATGGTGGAAGGCCCGCCGCCTCGCACCCCGGGAGCGCAGCCCGCCGCGCCGTGGTGGCCGGCGCCGTGACGCAGGCGGAGCGGGCAAGGGTGGCAAGGGCGGCAAGCGCGGCAGAGGTGGAAGCCGCGCAGGCCACGTCAATAGCCACGACGGCAAAGACGGCCTGGAGGAGGTGGCCAGAAGGGCGGCTGCGGCGGCAGTGGCGGCCTTCCGCCGCCGCTGAGGCGGCTGCAGTGTTCCCTGAACCCCCGGTTTTTAGCATGCGGTGGCCGCATATCGCGGCCACCGCCGACCACCCCCGAGCCCGCAGTAAAAAAGTGCGCTTGCAACGCTCGAGGAGGGAAGGGGGGTGGGGCCGGTCGAGGGCGGACAACAGCACGAGAGCACTGCAGCCCGCACGAAGGCGCCAGGGGCCCGCAAACCCGTGGGCCTCCCTGCGGGTCGGGGAGGCCAGTAACCCTGGACCGGTGGCGCCAGGGCGTCGCGAGCGCGCCCTTCACGCACTCGCGCAGATGGGCCTGAACCCGACCGAGAACGTCGAGTTCTACACGCCACGGGCCGGCGAGGAGCGCCAGTGTGGTGGCAGAGCCCACGCTGGGCGGCCAGTGGACAGTGGAACGGACACGCCCCCCGTCATCGGTGGAAGGCGTCGCGCCGGCACCTGCCAGCCCAAAACGCTCCCCGGTCCTGGTTGTTTGTGCCCCTATTGCTGGACGCGGCCGGCCAACTCCAAGTGGCCGCGTCCTGGCGGAGCCATGCTGTGCTCGGCGCGCATTGGGGGAGCTGGCTCGCGCAGCTGCGCGGCGCGCCTCCTGTCGCGCTGGACCAGGCCCGCGCAGCCGTATCACTGCACCAGGCTCTGGATGCGAGGCCCGTGCAATGTTGGCCCCACGACGCGTTTGAAGGCATGCAGGGCGACGCGCCTTGCAGCCTCCCGCTACTTGTGGCGCGCTCTCAGGCCCCGGATGGCTACTTGCTGGCGCCCTTCCAGGAAGCGCAACTGCAGCTGTACGGCGGAGCCAGCCTCGCTGCGGAGATTGCAGGAACGGCGGACGCTGCAAGTGCGGGAGCCGACCTCGCCAGCAGAATGCCGTGCCCTGGACCAGCGAGGTTTAGGGTTTTTTTTCCCCCCTTATGATTTAGTCTTGATCGAATCTTCGGACGTGTGGCCGTTTTCTGCTTCAAGCCACCTAAGGGACTTGCGTGGGGGTTACCCCTCACTTTTTTGTGCTTTGCATCGCCATGGAACCTGCTGCAGCTTCCTTTGCATTTTGCATCCCATGCCCCGCTTTGTGCATGCCTGGACGAGCCCAGCCTGCACTCACTGCATTGTGTTGCCTGGTGCATGCACAACAGCGTGCCGGACGACACGCCGCCAGCATCTCCCGCATTGCAGCCGCTTTGGGGGAGCACCAGCTGCAGCTGAGGCCTTGTGGCCTTTTCTGACTCTCGGCGATCGTGCATCGCTACAAGCCACCGAGTGGTGGGTGCATGCAGACCTGCGATGGTATATACGTGGCATGGCCGCGTTGCCTGATAAACTTCGCGACTCCTCCAGCAGCGCATCCGAGACGGAGGCCCTTCGCACCCGCCGCCCCA
Source organism: Effrenium voratum (assembly GCA_963377175.1). Taxonomy (NCBI): domain Eukaryota; class Dinophyceae; order Suessiales; family Symbiodiniaceae; genus Effrenium; species Effrenium voratum. The sequence continues at coordinate 25,198 of CAUJNA010003232.1, forward strand.
GGCGTGCCGGGTGACGCATGCCTGACGCACTAACCTCGCACCCGTGCTGCAGAAGGGATCCTGTGGGCATGCAACTGCGACGCAAAAACCCCAAAGGAAATGGTAATGTGCAAACGGCAGCGGTCACGTGACTAGGCTCCACACGATGCGTAGGCATGCAAGGAAGGGCGGAAACAGCTGCGGCCTTTTGCCTTTGCCCCGTTCGAGTCAGGAGACTACGGTCCATGAAGGACACAGGGAACACACGAGGCAGTCATGTAGCTTGGCAAAACTGTGCAAAAAGATGCTCGTTGTCAAGCCATTGCCTTGACCGAGCTGCCACCATCCACGTCCTGCCTTGCAAATGTTCAAGTGCAAATGTCCTCAAATTATCGTCCCACCTTTTCGGCGGGCGGCCTAGTTTCCTTCTTGGCGCTCTCAGGAAATTATGGGTCCAACCATCACCTGGAATCCATGTAACGACTGCCCATGGCCAAGCATCATCTCGACGAGATATCTTGGAAGCAAACCTGTATTGCCGGGTAAATAGTTGCTGCGTCCATGGCCTCAAAGGATGCATCGCCAGCGCGTGTTGCAGTCGTAATTTCATTCTGTGCATTGTGTCACGCCAGTCTTCACCCTCAATACGGACCCATCCCACAATAGATCGCAACATGCGACGCTGAGCAGCGTCTAATCTGTCCAGCTGGCTTTGTGTAAGCGGTAGTGTTGTTAAACCATAAAGTACACTTGGCGTGATGGTGGCCTCAAAGTACTGAAGTCTCAACTTCAAAGAAATATGCGGGTTGCAAAGCACTTGCTTGTGGCTTCGGAATTTGGCCCATGCGGCTTGGATACGGTGGCGCAGTTCCACTGAGCTGCGTTTGGACAGGTCTCCGCAAAGCAATTTCCCCAAGTAGCTGTGAGAGCGATCGCCCCAACACTTCCACAAAACTGCCAGCAACTTCCATCAAAGTAGGGCTCGCTAGCAAAGCGGTTGTCAAAATCTTTGTTTTCCGCGAATTCAACTGCAAACCAATGGCGCCCAGCTCCAAGATCAGACTTTCCAGCATTTGCATCAATTCACTGCAAGATTTTGCATATAACATAATATCATCAGCAAAGCGGACGTTTGTGAATCGCTCTTCTTTGCCTACATGAAGGCCATGGTTCCTCAGTTTCTGCTTCCAATTTCGCATGGCATGTTCCAGGCCTGCGTTGAAGAGCATGGGGCTGATGACGTCGCCTTGTTTGACGCCACGTTTAATGAAAGATCGACCGCCCTGCACCGATCCCGTTTGCTTCCGGTACAGCGAAGTCAGTAAAGCCAGGTATGATGGTGGCACCCCTTGCCGTAACAGAGCTTGAAACAGTGCGTCGTGTTCAATCTTGTCAAATGCCTTTGTTAAATCCAAACTGGCAAACCACATGTCCAGGTCCCATTCCAGCGATTTGCCACAAACAGATTCAAAAACAAGCATTGCATCATCAATACTTGTGTTTTTCCGAAAACCTGTCTGGTCACAGGGTTGCTGTGCATCAAGGTACGTCTCCAATCGAGAATGCAACAGCTGCGGCACGGTAAAGAATGGGCATGAGCCGGCAGTGCATAAACGTGCGACCCATCACTATGCATTGAGGCGCTGTCTGCACGTGAAAAATAGGCCCTCAAGCGTTGCCTTCGCAAACTGGCAAGATACCAAGGCCAGTCGGATGCTGGGCAAATCTGAGGGACCGTTCCGGCTGAGCGGCATGCGGGTCAAGCAGGCGAAAGCGCCGGGCGTAAATTGTGCTCTTGCAATGCGCGTCACACTAAGGGAATTTGACTATCTTCGTCTGCGCGTTGAAAGTGACCGGAGTGCGCAATGCACTCACCCCTGGCACCTGAGTCGCCGCGTGCGGGCCTCATGCGCAATGCGTACGGTGCCAGGATTTGCACCACAGCTGCATCCCCGCATAAACTCGCTCAATGCACCGCAGTTGCTTTGCAATGAGCGAGGGTCCGTGGGGATGCAGCTGCGGTGCAAACCCTGACTCCATATGCATTGCGCATAAGGCCCGAACGCGGCGGCGCCGGTGCCTGGAGCGAGTGCATTGCGCACTCCGGTCACCCCTCAAAGCAACTGCGGTGCAGTGACAGGGTTCCTGTGGGGATGCAACTGCGGTGCAAACCCTTGTGCCTGCAGAAAGTGCATTGCGCACCTCGGTCACCCCTCAAAGCAACTGCGGTGCAGTGAGTGAGGTGCCGTGGGGATGCAACTGCGGTGCAAACCCCGACACCGTATGCATTGCGCATAAGGCTCGCACGCGGCGGCACTGGTGCCTGAAGCGAGTGCATTGCGCACTCCGGTCACCCCTTACAGCAACTGCGGTGCATGAGAGGCTGCGGTGGGGATGCATCTGCGGTGCAAACCCCGACACTTACGCATTGCGCATAAGGCCCGCACGCGGCGGAGCATGTGCCTGGAGCGAGTACGTCGCGCACTCTGGTGACCCCTCCAGTTGCTTTGAGGGGTCACCAGAGTGCGCAACGCACTCGCCCCAGGCACATGCTCCGCCGCGTGCGGGCCTTATGCGCAATGCATAAGTGTCGGGGTTTGCACCGCAGATGCATCCCCACGGGAGCCCTCTCGCTGCACCGCAGTTGCTTTGAGAGGGGACCGGAGTGCGCAATGCACTCGCCTCAGGCACCAGTGCCGCCGCGTGCGAGCCTTATGCGCAATGCATACGGTGTCGGGGTTTGCACCGCAGTTGCATCCCCACGGGAACCCTCTCACTGCACCGCAGTTGCTTTGAGGGGTGACCGAAGTGCGCAACGCACTTTCTGCAGGCACTCGCTCCGCAGCGTGCGGGCCTTATGCGCAATGCATAAGTGTCAGGGTTTGCACCGCAGTTGCATCCCCATGGGAACCCTCTTACTGCACCGCAGTTGCTCTGAGGGGTGACCAGCGTGCGCCAAGCACTCGCTTCAGGCACTATGCGCATTGCCTCAGATTCCAGACCAACAACTCCAGAGCATGCAAGCTTGCGCATATCTGCCTTGTGCCAGATTGCACGCAAAGTCAGGCCTCGCGCCCTACCTCCTAACAGGGAGCAGCTAGAAGTCTCGCTCCGCCTGTAAAAAATGCGGCTAACACTGCTTGTTGAACTTTCATTAATTAAGTTTCACCTGCCCTCACCCCGCACCAACTCAGGTGCCGCAGTGCGCAGGTGCACTCGCCTCAGAAAGCTGCGGCAGCAGAGCTTCACGCACGCCCAGCGCCTGCTGCAATGCTTAGGCGCATACCCTGGTGGTTCCTCACTACGACGCTTTCTAGTGCCCCACAAAGTGTTGCTTGCATTTACATGGCACGCTCCATGGTGTTTGACTGCAGCCACGCATGACCATGTTCCTGCTTAGCCATTTAAGCTATTCAGCGCAAACCTCGCAACCGCCTCGCACTCATCGTCTCTTCCGCAATGAGCAGCAACCTGCAGAAGCTCGCTGAGGAGAACAGAGAGAACCCCGAGTTCCTGCGAGATCTCGTCGCCGCACTTGCATCTGCTTCAAGTTCAGCATCCGCATGCCACCCCGCAGAGCATGCCACCGCCCAAGACGCACCGCATGCAGACCTGCTGGAAATGGAGCCGCCAGCAGCCCAAGAGGCGGCTCCCGCATGCATGGCAGAGGAGCCGCCAAAGTGCAAAGCGCCGCCTGCACAGTTCCTCCGGCCAGAACCACCGGCGCTGCCCGAGGATGCATTGCAGGATGAGCCGCATGCCACTCAAACGCATGCGCAGCAGGACGAAGAAGTGCAAACCGACGGGGCCCGGCACGCTTCGGCATCCGAACCTCCTCCCGTACGGGCTCCGTGGGCCGAGCTCACGGAGGACGAGCATAAGCAACGTGAACGCGAACAGCATGCACGAGAGCAGCATCCGCATCAGCCTTGGATCGAGCTCACGCCCGACGTGTTGCGCCGCACAGTGATCCCAGAGCCTGAAAACCCGCATGCATACGCTGAGAACCAGCCTCAGCACAAGGCTCCCCCAGCTGAGCCCAAGTTCATGCATAACACGCAGACGCACACCTCGCCCTCCTGGCCGCCTCATGACCCCCGGCACCAGCCTGCATTGCAAGGCTTCCCATGGCCGCACGACGGGTCCTATTGGGCCAACCATTGGAGCCTAGGTGGAGTCCCCGAAGCGGCGACACGCTGGGACGCATCCACGCATTCCTACAGCATTGACCCGGCATACCAGGACAACCGCCGCATCATGCCTTTTGAGGCCGCACATCCGGGCTTTTTCAGCTCGCGGCCCACGCCTCTGCCCGAAGTGCCTCGGAGACAGCAGCGTGCAACATTTGTGCAGCTGGACGCATGCATTCGCATTCCGTCCGTTCGCTTGCCCCGCACCATCAGGCATGCCCAGAACAATGGCCGGCAATTCCGCATGCATTTTTATGATAACCAGCGTGCATGCTGCGCATTGCCTTGTGCCAATCCGCATTGCCCGTACTCGGCCGTCTGTGGCCAGTACGTGGACGGGGCCAACGATGCGCATGACCGCCACCGGTGCAGCGGCTGCACAGCCGATGCCCGGGACAAGGCATACTAGCATGCATCATCCGCTTGGCATTCGCATGCACCAAAAGTTTTTTGCTGCATTGCCTGTGCAGCAGCGCGCTGCGCATGCCCGCAAACGAAGGCAGCACTCCCATGCATGCCGCACCTCATTTGTTTTTTCCTTGGCCAAGTGCATAGCACCAGGTACAACGCCGGGCACCTCCTCGATACGGCAGAATTCTTCAGTGATGCCCCGTTTGGCCAGGACCTTCCTGGGCAGTCACGCCACACTGCCTTCGCCAATGCCCAGCACAGTGCCCGCAGTTTGTTACCCGCAGGTTCCGTGCTTGCGGCCTTGACCCTTGTCTCAAGTTGTTCTTCCACGCTCACGGTCCCTCCCCCAACAGCAGCTCCTATGCCATGGCGCATTCGCGAGCATTGGGGTTCAACCTGGTCCGCAAAGCGACCCCGCGAGCAAGACGAGAGTGAACACTCCGAACATGCTTCAGTGTGCACAAACCACTCTTTTTTGCAGCCTACAGCCAAGCCGACACCCGCGCGAGCACCTCGGCTAGTGCCCACCCATAGCTTGTCCAACTTGCATTCGCACATGCCTGCATCCGCAGGCGGCATTACCTCCTGCCCAGCACCCGCTTCCAACTCTCAGCCCCCAATACTGGACACAGGGGCAAGAGTCAGCGTGCATCTGCTGCAGCATCAACTCCGACCGAATGCCAGCAGCACACCGCATCGCGCAAGAATCGCGCCGGCGTTAGCACAAGGAGGACTTGATGTGCCGAGCCGGGCTACTTTTTCCGTGGCCTGTAGGCCCCCGCCTCGCAGCATGGCACCCGAGCTAGCGCCAGCCGCCCTGGCAGTGGCCGCTTCGGTTCAGGCAACCGCATACCCGCCAAAGCTCGGCATCCCCAGTGCACCAATCAGCAGTTCAGCTCCACGAGCCAATGGAACTCAAGCCATTTCTAAAGATTCTCAACGATTGAAATGCATTGCCGACTGGAAAGACCTTTTGGAGCAGGTGGGCACGTGTTCGGCCACGTACGTGACAGCGACCGCATCCAAGTCACCCGAAGCCGCTTACGAAGCGTCGCTGCGAGACTTTACTCCTTCTACGCTGGCCCAATACTTTCGCTGCATTCGAGTGTTCCTGGGTTTCACACGCGCGCTCGATGTCTCGATAGGGGACCTTCAAATGGTGCACATCGTGGACCTCATGCATGCGTGCGACACATCACACGCCGAGGACCGAGCCAGCGTCCGCATCTCGCCCAAGCCTATGCTTTCATGGCTTGCCCGCATAGGCCAGATCCATTCTCTCACGGCACCACTTGCCAACCAGCTGGTTCGGGCATTCGCATCACCACAGCAGAACCAGGAACGCAAGGAAGCCTTGCCGCTCTGGCCGTCTTAGCGGCTTGGGAACAGAAAGTCTGTTCAGCAGATTGCACGACCAACCTATGCATCGCATTAGGTTCCTTCCTCTTGGCGGCACACACCAGCATGCGCTTCGGGGACATCCAGCGCATCCGCGTGCAAGACATCAGCCTGACTCAGCATGCCTTGCGCGGTTCGTGCTGGGCAACCAAAACAACGAAAAGCGGGCAGCCCTGGGCCTGCGCGCTCTTCGGGTTATCCGGCCGGGACGAAAAATCCTCTTGGGTGCTTTTCTGGCTTTGCAGTTTGAGCATCTCGGTCACGCATAGTGCAACCAGTGCGCCAGACCTGCCGTCGCCCGATTTTGTGCTACCTGCTTTGGCATCCGTCACTAACCACGCGCCTGCAAGCTTCCAAAGCCCCATGGCATATACACAAGGCCTGGCAATGCTAAGGTGGGCAGTCCAACTGCCGTGGATGCCCCGCACCACCTTGCAATTGAATCAAGACGAGGCCCGGGCATACACCTTGCGTAGCTTGAAGGTGGCATTGCTTAGCGCCGCAGCGCAGCTTCGCCTACCAGAGGAATCCCGGCGTCAGCAAGGTCACCACCGCCTCACCTCAGTGCAACTGTACAGCCGGGACGGCACTATCGAAAGCCTATGCGTGCAGTCGCAGATCGCATCTGCATTGATAAGGGGTTGGCGCCCCACAAGACCCCAATCGCGGGGTGGCCAGCATGCCGTTTTCGAACCAGCATTCTCGGTGGGGGCAGGTCCAATACCCACCAGCATCATGCTGCACGCATTGCCATCAGAGCTGAACATGTTCGTTTACGAAAGAGAGCAGCAGGCCCAACCCTGCACGGTGGACCCGGAGGCTTGGGCAGTGCAAGAAGTCGCCTCCTCTAGCGACTCTGACACTCCAAACTCAGAGGAGGGCAACTCGCAGGCAACACCGCCCGCACCAGAGTCATCAGCAATCTGCCTAGTGCAGCTCGCAATTGGGGCAGCAGTGCATGCAGTGTACAGCTCTAACGCAGATTTGCCTTTCGCGTTTTGCACAGCCTGTGGCCTCGGCATTACCTCCCCAGTGCATAGCATCAGTTACTTGGGCCAAGAGCAGCTCTGCACGCACAAGGCTTGCCAGCACGCTTTCTCCCTCATGCCGTGACAGAGAGAGCATTTGGCACGCACCGCCTTCGCATACCTTGCTGTCTCTCCTGAGGCCAAGAACAGGGGCGGGCTCCTTGCAGCTCTGCAACTTCAAGGTTTTGGCCCGCACCTCAGTACCTAGTGTTGGCACTCCCTTACTGCACATCGCTTGCATTGTTCGTTTCTTCAGCCCTTTTGTTGTACAAGCCACCACCGCTCTCCGTGCCCGTTTCCCGGTCATGGCAGAATTGGAGCAGCAGGCGCACTGCGCGCATTGCTGGCCAACGCCCGAGTGCCAGACATGCTCGCCGAGCACGTCCTGGGTCTCGGTTTTCAGGAAATCGCCGATTTTGCATTTGCATACTCAGACATTTCAGACCTGAACACTCTGCTCAATGAGGTGCCTGCAGAGATTTGGTCCGCATTGGAAGTGGCAGACCACACGCACTCCATTCCAGCCGCACGCATCAGGAAAGCATTCGAAATCGCTAGGGCCGCCTCATCACAGGAGACGCATGCCCACATGCCCAGAGCGTTGAGCCAGCCATCAGGCCCGCTAGACGCAGAGACGCATGCATCACCGGCCAGAGCATGGGCAGAACATTTGCCTCCTAAACTGACCCTAGAAGTGGTTCAGGACCTGGTAGACAAATTCCAGAAAAAACTACCCAGGGGAGCTCCTGGGACGAGACAGCATGCCAAGCATCCGCCTGCTAAGCATGGTCTACGAAATGACCAAATCCAAGCACTTTAAGTGGATACCATGGCAGTTACGGCTTTCGGCGCGCCAATACCAGGAAGCCGTAGAGGCGCGCTCCCACAAAGCCGCGCGCACCGAGACGCAGCTTTTGGCACACGCTTTCTTTGATGATACCCCGGAAATCAGCGTGGAAGGTAAAACACTCACCACCGGCTGGTTGCATCGTATTCAGCAAGTGTTTCGCAACGCACTCGCCCTTTGCCAAGCAGTGCATCTGCTTAACGCCAAAGCACTGGACCAGCAAATCGCCAACATGTGCTTGCTTCAGCCAGACCCAGCCCTCTCACTCCGCACAGTGACAACTTCGGAGCTTCTGCATGCCGATCGCCAAATCTGGGGCACCATCGTTGACCTACTACAACGCAAATGGTCCATGGACGATGCATTCCATGAGCTCACACACGGCCGCATGGAGATACACTCCCTGCTCATGCTTCGCCCAAGAACGAGCAGACAGCCCCTGGCTCCTCCTGCCAAGCGCCCAGCTCTCAAGCCGCATAAGGCGGAACCACCCAGAAAAAAGGGTAAAGGGAAAGGCAAGGGGAAGACCCGCAATAATTGGGCGACAACGCATCAAGGCAAGCAAGTCTGCCGCAGATTCCAACAGGGCCTCTGCAAAGTTGACAACTGTCAGTTCGCGCATGTATGCGCCGTAAAAGGCTGCCAGCAAGCACACGGGGCGTTGCAACATCCTTCCAATCGCACCTGAAACAGTCCGGAGGCCGCTCCGGCCGCTCCTCCGGACAGTGCAATCCCTCAGCCGGTAGCACTCGGCACTACCCACCCAAGACGCACCGCGGGCCCGCCTGCATCGCATGCAGCCGGGGACAGGACAGGCAACTCCGATGATCCACCCAACATTGCACGCACAGCTGAGGAGCGCGTACTGCCCCACATCAAAGGAGGACTCCTCCTGGACGTCTTCGCAGGAATCCATGCACCCATTTCAGCAGCTGCCGACAGGCAAGGCCTCTCGCGTTTCGAGGCTTTTGACCTAGAGGCCAATTCGGAGCACGACATACTCGACGATGCATGCTTTGAACTGCTTATGCGCATCTCGTGGTCACGCATTGTGCATTCAAAGTTCGACGCGACCCGCTGGTGCGCGAGCTTCAAAAACCCAGCATACGTAGCCTGCACCCCCACAAACTCAAAAATCTGTGATGGAGCCGGCTTGCATTCCACCGCAGACCATTCAATCCCCCAGCCAAATCACCCGCTGGGAACGGTTGCGCACGCTTGGCTGCGGTGGGCCACAACACAAAATTTGATTCCCAAAGTTCTCGCGCACGTCAGCTCGGACACACCCGCGCCGCCCTTGTCGGCCCAGGAGTCCGAAGAGGCAGCGCTGATTGCTTTCGCGGCAGTAAATCTGCCCGCCCCAACCAGCCTGGCTCCCGACAGCGGCCAGCCATACCGGCTGTCACTGCTGCATGCACTGGCCTCAGCATCAGATGACCCCGACATCAAACTCCTTCCATTGCTCTCCGAAGGTGTGCCCACAGGAGCCCTATCCGAATTGCCCCGTAGCATGCAATGGCCGCCCAAAGAGCAGGCCGACCTGCCTCACGAGCTCACCGAATGTATGGGCAACTGGAAAGCCGCCGAAGCAGAGCCCCACACAGTCTCTGCACTCTTGGACAAAGAGATCTCCAATGGGTGGGTCGTCCGCACAGACATGTCCACAGAACAGGCCAGACAGCACTGGAATAAGGGAATTGCAGTGGGCAAGCTCAATGTGGTGCATGCTGAAGGCAAGGAACCACGCCTGGGTAAACCCCAAGTGCAACATCTCCGACGTGCGCCTCGCCTTCATGCCAGAAGACACGCATGCTTCCTTCATAGGCGCAAGTTTTGATTTTAAAGCCGCACACAAGCAAATTCAGGTACATCCTAGCGAACATGGCTTGCTCCTGTTTCGCTTCGCAGACACCTTGTATCACTACCGGGTGTGCCACTTTGGAGCACGTTTCTCCGCGTACTGGTGGCAACGCACAGGAGCTTTCTTGCTGAGGCTGCTGCACGGCATCTTGTCAGCACACCCGCATAGAGCTTGGTTGTTTGTGGATGACTTCTTGGCCGCACTGCGCCGCCCAGATGCACCTCAGCAACTGGCACTCGTTGTCATATTCTTTGCAGTAATTAGTGCGCCCATTTCTTGGAAAAAAAGTGCAATTCCAAGACTGCCTGACTTGGTGCGGATGGTCAATCAACTTCAGCATGGAAACGATTGAACTCACTCCACTCAAAACCCTGAAGCTGAAAGAGCAGCTGCTCGCGCTGCTCCGTTCCAAACGCATCAAAAGAAAGCTTCTGGAACAGGTCCTCGGGCTGCTCATCTGGGCCACCAGCCTGAGCCTGGAGTTGAGGTCCTGGCTTGCGCCATTATACGCAGATCTGCACTCGCCACCAGGATGCATGATATCCGTGCACGCACGCCTGTGGCCTGCATTTCTGTCAGCACTAAACTCCAAAGCTGTACTAGCTTCGCCGGTGCACGGCATTTTTTATGCCGCTTGGCTCCAGGGTCTTAGAGTATCAGCAAACATCAATACGCAGCTCCACCGACCTGCCGCGCATCGTGCCCAGCCATAAGCCAGCATGGGTGCGCATAGCCGACCCCGCTGCCGAGCACACGCGCTTATCCGCGGCAAGTAAAGCTAACGTTGAGTGGCTCCTTCAATGTTTTCAAGCCGATTTGGCATGCCCACTGCGCAGCAAGCCCGTCTTGGCATGCAAAGCAGCCGCCGATGCATGTGCCGAGGGCACCACCGTCGGCATAGGTGGTTGGTTTATATCCAGCCGCTCCGTCTCTTGGTTTGCAGAGACGTGGGACTTCCAAGAAGTCCAACAGCAGTGGCCGTGCCTCACCAAGGAGGCTCAGCGCTACATAGCATGCTTCGAAACCCTGGCCCAGCTGGCGCTGATGTGCATCGCTTGGACAGCCGAGGGACAATCAGTGCACGGCTTATGCATGCCCTCCGGCACGGACAACACCGCATCCGAAGCCGGGGTGAACAAACTGTTCACCACAGCATGGCCCTTGCAGATCTTTGTGCAATTGGTCGCAGCATGGGCCTATAAGCACAAATGGTCAGTGTTGGCCTGGCCGATCAGCTGAGCCGCGGCAACACGTCCGCATTCGACAGCAAGCCGCAAGCTCGCTTTCGTTTTGGCCCGCATGATTTCTGGCCGCACCAATGCAAGCTATCGCTGCATCCGCCCGACGCCCCATGGCGGCCGGAGCATAGAGGTGCTTCGCAAACGCTCTGAAGAGGGGGTGATAGATTAGGCCGTTTGCTTGGAACCCTGAGGTGGGGGCACAGAGGAGGCTCCGCAGAGGGGTGCAGATACGGGGAAAGGACACGCGATGTCTTTCCCCCTGCACCTCCGAGCCTCAACTTCCAAGCAACGCCTTATAAAGAAAAAGGGGCGTGCGCATGTTTGTCGGTCGCCCTCTTTTGTCTTGACTGCATGTTCCCTTTCGGATTGAAGCAGTGATCAAGATTCTAACGTTTAGGGTTTTGTTTTCCCTTATGTTTTAATCTTGATCGAATCTTCGGACGTGTGGCCGTTTTCTGCTTCAAGCCACCTAAGGACTTGCGTGGGGGGTTACCCCTCACTTTTTTGTGCCCACCCACCCACCCTGTCAATACTCAGGCAACCTGCCTGGGCCCAGCCGCAGCTGGGGTTCCAGAGGTGCGGTGCGCACCTTGACCTTTATGCAAAGGTCACAAATTTTTTTGGTGCATCACCGTGAGACGCATCTCACGCCAGCGACAGCTTGCAATAAGCACCGCACGCGGCAGATGCTGCCAGGACTCAGCCTGGTACCCATCGCACATTAGCCGGATGCACGCATTGCATCCAGCTGCCGCATGACTGTTTCGACTTGTCTCAACCTGGCACGGCGTGACACATTGCACGCCAGCCGGGTGCACGCATTGCAGCCGGCCGCCATCAATGCCTTCGATTGTTTCACGCCTCACAGGTAACACACCTGGCGCCTGGTCGAACACGCATTGTTGACCACGGGGGCATATGAGGAGGCTCCGCAGAGGGGTGCAGATACGGGGAAAGGACACGCGATGTCTTTCCCCCTCCACCTCCGAGCCTCAACTTCCAAGCAACGCCTTATAAAGAAAAAGGTGCGTGCGCACATGTTTGTCGGTCGCCCTCTTTTGTCTTGACTGCGTGTTCCCTTTCGGATTGAAGCAGTGATGAAGATTCTAACGGCGGAAGCGCTGGCGCCCCGGGACGGTGCGGCGGTTGCAGCGGCGGCCCGGCTTGCCGCCCCACGCCGCCGCAGACGCCCGCGCCGCCAGAGGCGCGCAGAGGGCGAAGCCGACGCGCGGGCAGCGCCGGCAAACGCAGTCGCCCCCGCCGCCCCGCCGAGCGCCGGCGAGCAGCGCGACCCTCTCCAAGCCATGCGAGAGGTCGACTTGGCGCACGAGTTGCGCAGGAGAGTCTACACGCTGCAGTCGCCTCCCGGCCCAATGCGCGGTGCCCTGAAGGCCGCGCTGACCGCCGGCCTGACCGAGGTACAGCGAGACCCGACGGAAGGCTGGAAGCTCTTCCTCCTCGCCCCGCGCATGTTGCTATATCGCGGGCGTGGGGAAACGCGCGTGCCACGCGCGGAGCTAGACAAGCGGGTAGCGCTGCTCGCCGCGGGGCAGTGCCGCGACCTACTTGACGCCGCCGCAGAGGCGGCGGCCGGCAGCGACGTGCCTGGCCCGTCACGCGCCAACGCAGCGGACGACGATGCGCAGCGGCGCGCGGAGAGAGCGGCGCTCGCCCACTTGGGGGAGCTCTCTGCAGCCAGGCCTGACAGCGATGCCAATGGCACATGCGTCGCTGGAGACCTTGGCCGCCCTGCGTGACCCGGAGCGGCGGCCGCCGACACGCCAGGTGCCGCTGCCGCCGGACTTCCGCTCCAGCCACCCGCGCGACCCCTTGGCTCTCAACTCGCAGAGGTTCCTGCGCAACGTGCGCAGTGGACGCAGGGGGGCCGCAGCTGGACCGTCCGGATGTACAGCGGAACACCTCCGTGTGCTTGCGGACGACGAAGCCGGCGCCGACTTGCTGCTCCGAGCGGCAGAGCGGCTGGCCAACGCCGATGTGCCGGCCGACGTGCTGGCCGGCGTGCGCTTAGGGAGGATGGTGGGCTTGCGGAAGCCGGACGGCGGGGTGCGGGGACTTGTCATGAGCGACGCGTTCCGCCGGCTGGTGGCCCGCACGCTGGCCCAGCAGTATGCTGGAGCTTTCCAAGCCGCTTGCGCGCCATTCCAGTATGCCCTGCGGACCCGAGCGGGGGCTGAGTCCCTCGCCCCCGCGGTGCGCGCAGCCACCGAGCTCGACGCCCACACCACGGTCCTCAGCATAGACGGGGTCGCGCGAGCGTGTTGAGCGGCTTGCAGCACACGCCCAGCCTCACGGCGCTACTCCCCCTTCGTGGCCCAGTTTTGCGCTGAGCCGAGCGCCTACGTCTTCTACGACGCCAAGGGTGCCGCGCACGAGATCGCACAAGGCGAGGGAGGCGAGCAGGGGGATCCCCTAATGCCCGCCCTATACACGCTGGGGCAGCATCCCGCACTGCTCCAAGCGCACGCGGCTTTAACCCCGGGGGAGGACTTGTACGCGTACTTGGACGACATCTATGTCACTTGCCAGCCCGAGCGTGCCGGGCCCGCCTTTACGGCCCTCGGCACAGCGCTCTGGGAGCGCGCGAACATCCGCGTCCATTTGGGCAAGACGCGGGCATGGAATGCCGCGGGCGAGGAACCCAGCGCACTACTGGATGCGCTCCGCCGCCGCGCGCGCTGACGCTTGGGCAGGGAGTTGGGCGAGGCCACCAGCCCAGCAGGGCATCACAGTCCTGGGCACGCCGCTGGGGCGTGCCGCGTACATCGCGGGAGCGCTGCGACGTGTCAGAGAGAAGCACGACGAACTCTTGGGTCGCATTCCCACGGTGCCACACCTGCAGAGCGCGGCTCGTCCTGCTCCTGTGCGCGCAGCCTCGGAGCAATTACTTGCTTCGCGTACTGCCGCCCGCTGACACAGGAGAGTTCGCTGAGTCCCACGACCGGGCCATTGCCCGCTGCCTGGGGCGCTTGTTCAGCGGCACGGACAAGCCCTTCGAACTTTCCCAGCTACAGGCCAAACGGGATTCGACGCGCCGCCGTGGACGGCCCTCGCGGACGGGCTCGCCCCCGGTGAGGCGAGGGGATGGCAACATGCAGCTTGTGCCAGCCTGGATCAGCGGGCCCTTGAGACGCTCCTTTCTGACCTTGACGGAGCGTCTCGGGCTTTGCTGCTCTCCCAGGCTGGGCCAGGCGGCAGCCTCGCTCTCACGGCGCTGCCAACACGCGAGGAGTTCACGCTGCAGGATGACACCTTCCGCTGCGTGCTCCTCCGGCGCCTGCGCCTCCCACTGCCACTTGAAGCCCGAGCCTGCCGCTGCGGTGGCGCCCTCAACGAGCTCGGTGACCACCGGGCAGCCTGCCCCACAGCCGGTGTGCTGGTCCGCCGCGCTTGCTCCCTGGAGCGCGCTGCGGCGCGCATCTGCCGGGAGGCGGGAGCTCGGGTCGCGACCAACGTCTTCCTCCGCGACTTGAACCTCGGGCTGCCATTGACCGACGGGCGCCGGCTCGAGGTCGTCGCGCATGGACTCCCGGCCTTTGGAGGCGTGCAGGTAGCGGTTGATGTGACGCTCGTCAGCCCGCTTCGGCGTGACGGGAGCAGCCGATCTCGCGCCGACCACGAGCCCGGCCTCGCCTTGCGAACCGCGGCCGAGCACAAGCATCGGGTAACCTACCCGGAGTTTCAGCGAGCCCGGCGGTGTCGCCTGACGGTGCTGGCCCTCGAAGTTGGAGGGAGATGGGGCGAGGAGACTGAGGCCTTCCTCCACCGCATCGCGCAGGGCCGAGCTCTCGCCAGCCCCGCGGCGCACGGCTGTCGCAGCCGCGTACAGGCGCCGGTGGGGGCAGATGCTCGCAGTCGCAGCGCAGGGAGCGTTCGCTGCGAGCCTCTGCCAACTCCCCACCGACGTTGGCGACGCGTACGCCAGCGCGCCGCTGGAGGGCGATGTCCTGTCCGACGCCCGTTGGGCGCCGGGCGCGTAGGGACCGGTCGCGTGTTTCACCCTGTTTCACCGCGGCTTGACGGAAAAAGGTCCGGCAAAAAAAAGAGAAGTGTTTGGCGGGCTGCGGTTTGCTTCGGCGCCTGATCGCCACGCCGACTCGTTCCGGCTCCCGCCAGCACCTGCCGCGGCCGCGCCTGGCGCGCCTGCCGAGCGGCGCAGCCTGGCCGCGAGCGACGCGCCTGCGGCTGGCCGCAATGGGTGCCATTGTGTGCCGACGCCTTCGCCGGTCCCAGTCGACGTCGCCAGCGCCGACGCCGCCGCCGTCCCCGCCGCACGCATGGCGCTGCCCCGAAGCCTGGTTCTGCCCCGGCGGGCGCAGCGCGTCCCTGGACCGAGCGCGCGCCCTTCAACCTGGCGCGCGCTCCTCGGAGCTGCCCACGCCGGCAGGGCGACTTGTCCCGCGCGCGGCGGACACTCACTTCAGCATCGCTGGCCCCGGGCGATGAAGCAACCCTGGCCGCCTTGTTTGTGCCGGCGGCCGCTAGCTCGATGCCGCCGCTGTAGCGGACCCCTCCGCACGGCCAAAAAGGGCACGGCGGCAGGCCTGTCCGGCGCCACGGTTGACCACTACAAAATCCTGCTGGCCGATGAGGCCACGCTGGCGCTGTCTGCCGAGGCGGCAACGAAGCTAGCCAACGCGAGAGCCCATACTCGCAGCGCTCGCCCTTGCTCGCCTCACGGCGTTGCAGAAGCCCAGCGGCGGAGTGATGCAACTGGCGACACCTTTCGTCGCCTGGTCGCCCGCACGCTCGCCCGGCGCTATGCGCGCCGCTTCGGTGAGGCCACCAGGCCGTACCAGTTTACGGATTGCCCGGCCGCTTTGCTTCGCGCTGCCACCGAGCTCGACCCCGCAGCCACCATTGTGTCTCTTGACGGGCGTTGCGCTTATGACTCGGTGTCCCGGGCTGCCTTCCTTGACAAACTCGCGGAAGTGACGCCTTCGCTTGTACCCTTTGTCCGTGCCCTCTGTGTGCGGCAGTCGGTGTACTTGTGGTGGGACGGTCCTGTTTGCCCTTGCGCAGCATGCGGCGCTGGTGGCGGCCTCCCAGCAGCTCCGGCCGGGAGAGTTTCTCGCTGCTTTCTTGGATGACTTGTATATCGTCACCGTGCCCAATCGCGCGCGCGCGCCGCGCTCGAAGCAGTGCCTTCTGTTGCCGCCAACCTAGGCAAAACGCGCGTCTACAATCGCGCCGGGGGCGCCGCTCCGCCGGGCATTTTGGAGCTCGTGGCCACAAGCCGTTGCCCGAGCGTCGGTTTGTTGCTCTTGGCACGCCCATCGGCGCCCCGGAGTACGTTGCCGCGTGCGCGAGGGAGCGCCTGGGGCAGGAGCACGGCTTGCTGGCGGAGCTGCCGCAGCCTCTTTTGCGCCGCGCCTAGGGTGCAACACTTGCCCCGCACCGTGCCACCTTCCCAGTCGGCGGCATTCGCATAAGCACATGACCATGTGGTCTGGGGCAAACGGCGAGCGCGGTGCCGCTTAGCTGGATGCCCGCCGCCTCGCTTTTCTTCCCGCGCGCGAGGGTGGCCTTGGCCTCTTGTGTGCCACATGCGCTGCGCCTGCCGGCTACTGGGCGGCCTGGGCCGATTCCTTGCCGGTCATGCTCCAGCGTCGTCCTGATGCGGCGGAGCGATGTGTGCGGGAGCTCCTCGTCGACGAAGCTGCCGCCCCTTGCCTTCGCGAGGCGGCCGTCGCTGGTGACTTTCTCCGGCGCCACTGGCCCGAGCGTCCGTCCTGGCAGGACATCCTTGCGCGCGGGGCCCCTCCCGCTGTAGCGGGTGACAGCAGCTTCTCGCGTCTCGCGCACTCAACTCCCACTTTCGCGAGACCGAGCTTCTGTCACACATGCGGCCGAGCGACCGCGCTTGTCTCCGCTCGCAGCCCGCATGCGGGGTCTTGGCTTGCGGCTGTGCCGACTGACCCGGGAACCACGCTGCCCCCGGCGCACATGCACGTCGCCTTGCGCCGGCGCCTGTGCCTCGCGCTGCCCCTCACGCACCGGTATTGCGGAGACGATGGGTTCCCGGGGTGCGGCGCCGTGCTCGATGTCCTGGGCGACCGTGCGGCAGCGGACTGTTGCCCCTGCTTGAACAAGCGTGGGTCCGCGTCGCGCGTGAAGGTCTGGGGCTCGAGGGCAGGGTTGTGTCTCAGCAGTGGTTGGCCAATACTTTTGCGCCAGGCGTCAGTGCGCAGGACAGGCGCCGCCTGGATCTTGTTCTTTACGGCGCCACGCGCTTGGGCAAAGCGCTGTGCTGCGATGCCATGCTCGTTGCTCCTCTCCGTCGCGACGGCCGACCGCAGCCACGCGCGGCCGAGGAGGCTGGCGCAGACATTGCGGTAGCGCGGCGCCGCAAGGAGGCGCGGTACCCGGAGCTTCGCCGGCCTGGCCCGCAGCGGCTGGTCGTTCTTGCTTGTGAAACAGGCGGGCGGTGGGGCCCCGAGGCGGGCGGCTCAGTTGATCGCTTGGTGCGCCTCCGGGCACTCCGCGCGCCTCAGGCCGTCCGCCGCGCGCCCGATGCGGGCTGGCGCCGCAGGTGGTGGGCACTGCTCAGCGCCGCCTTGCAGCGCGCCCTCGCTTCCATTCTGCTCGGAGGGCGTTGGCTTTCCCCCGCGCGGCCGGGTGCGGAAGGCGAGCCCGACCTCGCCGATGTCCTCGCTTTGGCTGGCCCGTCCGGGCCCAGCCTTCTGCCTTTGTGCGGCTAGTCGCCACGTCGGCGCGCGCGCGCTTCGTTCGCCTTTCTCGGCGGCCATTTTGGGTGGGGGGGTTGCGGGTTAGCTGGGTCTCACTGCCGCTGGACGGAAAAAGGCGTGCGGAGAAAAAACACAATCTGCGGGTTCCACCGCCGGCGCCTGCCAGAGCGCCCTGTGCCCGCCCCTGCCCGTGCCTGCCCCGGCGACCGCCCCTGTGCAGTCTGCCCAGGTTCCCGCAGTGGCTTACCTTTCTGCTGAATTTCCCGCGGCGGCGCAGCGGCACGCTTCAGCACCCCCTCGCTTTGCAGGCAGTCCTGGAAGGGGGCGACCCTTACCCTCTTGCCGCCCTGACTTGCGGCCTTCCAGGACGGGTGCTGGACCCAACTGCTCCTTGACGTGCGGCGTTCCTTGCCGCCGGAGGCCGGCCCCTGCGGCGCACGACCTTGCTGGCCGCCTTGTGCGCCTGGGCGAGCTTGCTTCGGCCCGCCAGGCCTTGACCGCAGCCCCCTTGGCGCCTGGCAACGAGGCCACCCTGGCCGAGCTTCGGGACCCAGGCGACCTGCGCTTAGGGTTTTCTTTTGCTCCCTTGTGTTTATGACTTGTTGTGAATCTCACATGCGCCGTGGCCATTTGATGCTCCTAGCCTTGGCCCAAACTTCCTTGTTTCTTGGAAACCCTCCCACCCACCCAACTTTGCCTTATTCAAGGCTTTGCTTTGCCAGTTTGCGGGCGCTCTGCATCTCTGAGCGGGCCTGGGCACGCCTGCCCTCGCTCAGCATTTGAGAGCAGCACATGCGGTACGCTCTTACGAATCACGGACCGCTGTCACGCCGTGCATCCGCACTGCAGCATGCCAGGACACGCGTGTCTGTCGTTGTTTATCCGTTTCACGGGGGGTGAACATGCCCCCTGCTCTAGGTGCACCGCGTGTGAACATGCCCCCTGCTCTAGGTGCACCGCGTGCCCTAGAAGCAGTGCAGCCCGGTTAAGGAGGAATGCGCGCTTTTCTCGCTCTGTGGGTTATCTTTTGTCCGGTTAAAGAGGAATGCGCGCTTTTCTCGCTCTGTGGGTTATCTTTTGTGAGGGTTGTTTGGGTTCAAGCTAGCAGCAGTGCAACAGGTCTTAACAGCCCCGTACTCCGCTCTGCCGTCCGAGGTCCTGTTTTTCCAGCCTGCTGAGCCCGCCGCCCTGTGCCGGGACATCCTTCTGGCCAACTTGCGCCGGGCCAAGAAGGGCGCCGCCCCAAAACCTTCCGGCCTCACCGCCGAATCAGCACGGCTCATGCTGGATAATGAGGTTGACTTGGATCGGCTTTGGAAGGTCGCCCAGTTGCTGGCCCGTGCAGAGGTCTTCCCGGAAGTCGTGTCTGCCCTTGGTTTAGGTCGCCTGGTCGCTCTGCAGAAGCCGTCCGGTGTCCGGGGCATTGTCGTCAGTGACTTCTTCCGGCGGCTGGTCGCTCGGACCTTGGCTCAGCAACACGCCCCCGCTTTTCTTGAGGCCTGCCGCCCGCACCAGTTTCCCCTCTCCACCCGACTCGCTCGTCCATGCCTTGGCTTCGGCCGTTGAGCTTGGTTCTGAGGCTACAGTTCTTTCTGTGGAGGTGCTACAACGTGTCACGGCGGGCCATGCGGAGGCACTGCGCGCCGTTCTCGGGCTAACGTTCGTCCGTTTGTTGTATGCCTCTGCGTCTGAGTTCGTGTGGCATGACTCTGAAGGCGCAGCCCATACAATTTCTCAGGCTGAGGGGGGGAGAGCAGGGAGACACTTTGATGCCGGCCCTTTACTCCCTTGGCGTGCGGGACGCGCTTGCGGAAGTCCGAGCTTGTTTGGAGCCCAACGAGTTGCTGTTGGCCTACCTCGATGTCGCTTGTCTGAGACTTTGTGGCGCTCTGCGTGCATCCGCCTGAACCATAGCAAGGCGCGGGTCTGGAACGCTTCTGGCCGGGAGCCCCCCTGTAATCTCCGCACTTGCTGTTGGCGAGGATCCTGTGTTTGTCGGATCGCCTGCCTTGGCCCCCGCCCAGCAGGGCCTCCGCGTGCTTGACGTGCCCGTCGGCTCCCCAGTTTGTCGCAGCTCAGCTCCAGCGCGCGCTCGCTCGTTTTCCCACCTTGGAGTTCTGTGCACTCCTCGGTCCTGCGTTTGCTCCCGCCACGGCAGAGTTCGCTGGTGCTCCTGACCTCGCGTTGCTCCCGCAGGCGTTGGACGTTGCAAGGTTGCCTCTTCAGCTTGGTGGTCTCGGTCTACGTTCTGCGGCCGCCATCGCCCCTGCTGTGTATTGGGCGTCTTGGGCCGATAGCTTGCCTCTTTTGGAAAGGCAAACGCCTTCGCTTCTTCGTGCAGTCCTGCCCCACTTGAGCTTGCCTGAGGCCCATGCCCCGTTCTTGCGAGCTGCAGCCGCGTGCTGGCGGACCCCCCCTTACTTGGCAGGATGTGTTGGGTGTCGACAGCCAGCTGCTTGGTGGTCACCTGGGCCCCAGCCTCACGGCACACCCGGGCGGCCGCCCGTTAGAGAGCGCCCCCGCGACTCCGCAACAGCACGGTGGTTGCCAAGGGAGTCCAAGCGACGATGGCGCCGGCAGGTCTTTTCGGTGCCGGAGGCGCCGGTCAGAACACAGAAGGGCCCCTGCTGCGACTCCAACAGCGCCAGCGCAGAGGGGTCAAGTTGGAGGGACAGGTCCTGGAAGAGACGGTCCTCCAGGCCCGCAGTGCACCCACGGGCTGCGTCGCCGAGAAACAAGCTGTCAGCATCATCGGAGCGTCTCGCCCCTGGACTCTGCGGGCCAACCCCGCTGCCTGCGGGGCGAACGCGGGGCGCCGCTCTTGTTGAGGCACGGTTGCGGAAGGAGCGTGTCTATCCCGAACTGCTGCGGTCCAACCGTTGCCGGTTGGTTTTCCTCGCGCTCGAGGTCGGTGGCCTCTGGAGCGAGCAGGCTGCAAGCTTCATCCGCCTCCTTGCTCAGTCCCGCTCCCGGGGGGCTGCGCCTGCCCTACGCCCGGCCGTTGTTGCAGCTCTGCTCGCTCGGTGGTCTGCTGCTGGCCAGTCCAACTTCGGCGGGCCCTGCCCATGCCGACTCCGCTTGCCCGCCAAGCACCGTCAGCCGTCTGCCTCGGTGACGGCCTCTTGGGCCGGGGGCCGCCGGGATATAAATGGCCAGCTTTGTGCACGTGAGGAGCTGGCCTCCTAAAAAAATCAAAGCCCATCCCTTAAAGGGTTTTTCCTGCAGGGGGCAGACCAGGCGATGGAAAAAGGCGTGCGAAAAAAATGATGAAGCAAACGGCCCGGCATAAGCCGGGGGGGGGGACTTACCCTGAGCTGCTTGCGGCGCCCCGGTGCCGCCTTGGCGTCTTCGGCGTCGAGGTTGGTGGCAGGTGGAGCGGTGAGGCGCGCGAGTTGCTGCCTGCCCCAGCCCGTGCGCGAGGGAGCGGCCCCAGTGGCTGGGTAGATCCGGCAGGCTGGGGAGCTGGTCGCGGGGCGTAACGCCGAGGCTGGCAGCGACGAACTCGCCGCTCCCTGGGGTGCCGAGCAGGCCGCGCTGAGAGCTGCCAACCAAGACTTCTGCAGAGTGAGGAAGCTGTTGGAGGCCAGCTGGCGCAACGTCTGCCAACATTGAGCCGTATGCGTTGTTTGTTTTTTTTCCCTCCGCGCCTTTTACCGTGCACAGGGTGAAACGCTGCCAAAGACGAGGGCGACCAAGCTGTCCTCGCCATCAAGCCGTCACGGCCCCAGGGCCCCTCAGCCGGCCCGTGGCGGCAAGGCGGCTGACTTCCTCAGCCGCGCCAAGGCGCGCGGCAGCCAGCACCTCAAGCAAGGGCGGGCGCTGTGCCATCCAGGGCGTCCTGGCCAGCGCCAGGCAGGCCAGCAAGCAGCAAGCGCCCTGTGCGCCGGCAACGGCAACAATGCCAGACCAGCGCTGGTGGAAGGCCTGCAAAGCCGGGTCCCTGCCCGGCCCGCTGCACGCGGGTCCTGCCCCCCTGAGCAGATGCTTTGCAGCCCGCGTCCCAACCTTCTTGGCAAGCCTCCTCCAGTTTGAGCCGCGGGATCTTCTGCGGCGAGCGCTGCCCAGTTCGCATTTCGCCACGGCGGACTCGGCCTCCGCACCGCTGTGCAGCATGCCCTTGGTCAGCTTTGCTGCCGCCCGTGCCTTCGCTTGTTATCCCACGTTCTTTTTTGCAAATCCAAGCGGCGGTCTTCATAAGCATGAGGTCTCCCCCAATACCATGCTCTTTTAAGTGTATGAGGTCTCATGTGCATACACCGCTGCAAATTTTCTGCTAACAAATTCGCTTCGCAAAATTGCCGGGATTTGCAGAAAAACAAACATGCACAATACGGAAATGGACCTGCTGCGCGGGACTTGCGCGGGACTTGCGCGAAAACTTGCTAATCTTTGGGCACCTTGCAGGACCTGAAGTCAGCAAGGATGTCGACATCCGGAGGCCCGTCAAAGTTGGGTGCGTTGGGGCCGGGGTCCAGAAGGCTGGGTATATTTTTTGTCCAGCTCGTAGCTGGCTTGTCAAGGCTGCTGGCCATCGCACTCCCTGAGATGCGCTCCGGTGGACTGCTGGGAAACGATTTTTGCACTGGCTGCCGAATCGCAAAGTCACCCAAAACTCCCACTGCAGGCTCGAGGCGGCTAGCGGGTGAGCTTGCCAACGCCCGGGATTGAGCACGTGCTCGAGCGGCGGCCCCTCCGCAGCACCGAGCCCCAACGTCGCAGGCACCACTGGCGTTCACACGAGGGGATGGCTGTGCGACGATCGAGCTTGATGGCATTGGGCCTTGGGGGAGCTGGCTCACGCAACTGCGCGTCCCGTCTCGCTAGACCAGTTGTGCGGCGCGGGTGCTTCAGAATCATGTGGGTACTTGGACAGTGCTTGGAATTGTTTGTGTGGCATGTAAGGGCCCAAACTCAGGAGATGGATGAACCATGCAAACATGCACGGGTAGACAGGTGGAACATATACAGCGAGCACTATTGGCAAAGAACATCAAACAGTCATATCAGATGTCCTACATCGACAATCTGCAACAAGCACGACTTTGATTTTGGCTTGCTGATGGCACCGCCGCGGTATTCTTAAACGAGGATTCTTCCAGCTGCGGGTGCTCCAGCAGCTTTGCGCGTTCTTCGGCGTCTCCCTCTTCCTCCTGATGTCCGGATTTCGGTGGGCGATTCTTGGTGCGCTGTGTTTGTGCTTGCGCAAGGCTCCGTCGTGGGTGTCCCCCTGGGCGTCACGGCCTACGATGGGCATCACGGCGGGTGCTCGATCGGAGGCAGGATTTTCAATTTCACAAGCCACAAAAGCGGTTGATAGAATGGCAAGCCTTTTGAGGGGGCTCGTTGTTAGGCGCCGAACCTGCCACTTTGGGGCATGGTCCCTGAATGTCAGAAGCACACATGGCGGTTTTGTCTTAGTGCCCCTAGCATGCCAAGATCCCAAATTTGATTCCTGAAGCAAACGGGCATGCTTCAGGGAAACCTGCACAACCTTCGGAGTTGCACGAACCGCTGGAAATACGCTTGACCTGCTCTGTTTTAACGCTTTTTTGGGATTCTCTTTGAGGTCCCAGGACCCTGGTTGTTCAAACCAACTTTGCCCAACTTTGAATTTGGACGGTCCTTGTCGAAGAGTGTGCGGACTGGGTGGCTTGAGGAGTCATTGAAAGATGACCGCCACCTTCCCTGAGGGGGACACGTTTGACCTTTCACCACTTACTGTAAATCAGTTTTGATTTGCTACGGGTCTTTCGGATTGGAGGTCAGAGGTGCGGATTTGGGCACCCCTGAGACGACGGGTTCTTTTCAACTGAGTTGCGACTTCGTTATCCACTTGAGTAGGTATGGCGTTTCCTTCTCCGCTCTTCTGAACGATTTGAAGGAGTCGCCTGTCGCCTTTCATTTCGCAAGGTGGTTGCGTCCCAGAAATAGAGAAACCCCATTTTGGTTTGTCAATAGCCCCCATTTTCCACCCCCCACGCAGGAAATGTCACGTCCGCGCGGTTCGCTTGCCAGGGGAGCCGCCTGGCAAGGGGCGCGGTGATGTCCCCACCGCCGCGGACGGCGCCGCCGGAGACCTCCGAGAAGCAGGCGGGGCAGTGGCCATCGCTGAGTTCTCGACTTCGGCGCTTCGGCTGCGACGTTTCCGGGAAGGACCACTTGGGCCTTGTCCCGCAAAAAAGGAAGAACCGATTTAGTTGAATCTTGCGGCGCTCTTTTGTATTTGAATGGCAAAAGGATGGCACCAAAGCCATCAGCTTTGGAGCGCAGGCGTCCAAGAGCGGGGAGTGGTTGGAGTGCCTCATTCAGCACGAGCACAAGGCTGACACCCAGAAGAAGCATGCAGAGGCGCCGCCCAAACATTTGGCGTGCGCTTGAAAAGGGCGGGTCAGTGACAGCGGTGCAAGCAGCAAGGAATTCATTTGGGAATAGCGAGGCCTTTATGATGACAAACAAAGGGAAACCAAGCAGTGGCAGGGGTCCTAGTGTTGAGATACACTCGCTTGCAGCTTGAAAGAGGCAAAAGGCCTTGATTTTGCCGGTCGCTTGTTTCAGTTTTTTTTTGGTGTGTGTCTCTTATTGAGGGTACCGACAGGCGGCTACAGTTCTTTTCTCCAGAGGAAGGTGCAAGACTCGTGAGGGCATCCCACACTTAGAGCTTCAGGGCCAGCATGGATATGAAAAGGGCAGATGCCAGCAGAAGCAGACTCTTTAGATTCTGGAAGCCAAAAAGGCAAAGCAACAGGCCGCTCTTTGCTTTGCTAGGTGTGGGTGCTCCGGCGCCGGCACTTCAACTTCTTCCGGCGCCTGCTGATGCTGCGGGGCTTCCACGCCTTCTCCAGCACCAGCGAGCTGAAGTGCCGGGACCGGACCATCGACGTGAGCATGAACTGCGTGGATTGCGTGCGGCTGCTCCAGGCGATTTGATGTGGCCGGCTTTTCCAAGCAGCCCCCACCAGAGATGGAAAAAGAGCGCTTGACCCAAGGGGCGTTTTTTCAAGGGCGTTCTTTGTGTGAGTTTCTCATTCTGCTTTGCCTCAAAGTCAGAGTGGCTGGGTGGTCATTTCGAACGCACCTAACACTTGGCAGTGCTAAAGCAAAGTTCGAGGGGAAACGGAGACAGGGCACGGGGGCATCAAATCTGATTCCTATTTTTCGGACCTTTTCCCGGAGAATCAAGGATCAGACGAAAGTTAAGCCCCCGGTTCATCTTTGGGGGCGTGGCGCATCTTTGACATTTCGACAACTATGCCTGGAGCAAGATAGTCAAGCGCTTACACGCATTCAGATTTGACATCGGGGTGTTTCTTCAACCGAACTGCGTGGGCCCAAGTCCCAAATTCGATTGGCACGCCCTGCGTGCCAATCGTTTTGCGTGCTGTGAGGGCGGCTTCTACGGGCACATGGGCGTGGCAGTGCCGGCACATCCGCCCCAATCCTCGGTGAATGGGTGTTTGGCCTTGTCCCAGGAGCGGGTGAGAGGGGGCTTCAAGGGCTGGCGGTGGCTTCCAACCCCACGGGCATATGGGAAGAAGGGCTTGACAGTGAAACCAGATCAAAAGACACAGCTCAGTTCTGGCGCATGCTTTACGGTAGCCAGACTTGGCACAGATTTGACTCCTTCGGATTTGTTCGCTGGTTTCTTCGCATGCATGCGTTAAATCTGTGGCTACCCTTCGAATCAAATGCAGAGGTTTATGAGACGTCATTGCGGTTTGCTAGCTGGTTTGCTAGCACTTGGGCGGGCTCAGGGCACCGAGCTGCTACTGGAGAAACAAACCCAGGAAAATTCGCCACTTGGGGAAGACCGCATGTGTTGGGCCAATGCCATCCTTTGCACGTTGGGAAGGTGCTGTGAACCATTGTCCATTGTACCGAGGGCATTCCTGAAAACTGGAAATGGTAAGTTTTTCAGCCCCCCAAAGAGAATGCTCATGAAACTTTAGTGGCGTGCAAAGAAAGTCCATAGCAGGCCGGACATGGCCGGACGCAACGCAAAAAAGAATGGGAAAAAGAAACAACCCTACAACCACTGTTCCACTGTTTGGCTCCCTTTGGTTTAGCTTGCGTTCAGCTTGCTCGCAAGCTGCCGCTAGGCCTTGAACGTCTCAGCTCACCCCGCGGACGACCAGACCAGCGGGTCCTGGGACTCTGCCCGCACCAGCCAGTACGCCTTCTGCAACACCATGAGCGTGAACTACCAATTTTAGCCCTGCCCACGTTTAAGCGGGGCGGTGCAGGCCTTTGGCATGGGCGCAATTATTCGTGCTGTGATTGTGCAACTTTTTCAGGTTGTTTGTGAAATTCGTGGCCCGACCCAGTGCCAGAGGTCAGCCAGGAAGGAACAAGGTCTTGGGATCGAAATGTCTAGAAGCAGTGTGGCAGCAATTTGCACACATGGAGAGGTGCTAGTCAACCAACCATTCTTTTTTCCACATTGGGCAGGGAGGTTTCAAATCATGTTTCAAAAGGCAGGATTCCAAACCAAGTTCCGTCCTGGCCGGTTTTCCCAGAAGTTTTTGTGCCCAACGCGGGCGCGAATGGCTTACTCGCGCCCGCTGGGTTGGTCGGAGGTCAGCAGGCCGCGGCGAGACCGCCGCCTCTTTTTCGGCGCTTGACGCAAGGTACTTCCCTGGATGGAGGGTCGGGGCCAGGAGCCGCAATCAAATCCCTTTTAACTCCGTACTTGGTTTTGGGGTAGGCCATTCAACCACTGGGTTGCGATTTATCAGTTTGCATCATGTGGAAGCTGGTGAGAATCCGAGGGTTTTGCTAGCTGCGGGCAGATGGAGGTCAACATGCCCCATCCACGCAGGGGCCGCGCCTGAAGCGTCAAGGTCCAGCAATCGCCGTTAGTTGCGGCCTTTAAACAATTGTGTCGCGGGCCCGAGGAGTGAACGCATTTCTGAATATGACCTAGACATATGCCACATGAGTTATGCGCGTCATGCCATGGTACAAGTTGTTGTCCTTGGCTTTCTCAAGATTCCCTCAGAATTCGCAGACGGTTCCGCCTCGTGCGCCACACTTCCAGCCGAGAGGCCGAGAGGACGTGGGCGAGAAACTCGCCCATCGCCGATGGTTCAAGCCAGACGGCCCGTCGGCTCGTTGCCTCGTTTTCCAGCTTAACTTCGAGACCGCTCAGCTCCCCTCAAGGTCCAGGGGAACTCGGGCACTGGCGGGTGAAAGGATCTTGCCTGGCGGGTGGGGCGAGGCGGGCATGTTTGGCAGGGGGGCCTTTGGGAAAATGCCAAGGTGAGAACAATCAACCAGTTCGGGAAAGGGAATGGCCTGTTTTGAAGCAGCTAGGTCGTGAGAGTCTATTCCGATCTTTGCGCCAAGCACCAGTCCTTGTTCTTCTTCAATGGGGTTATGAGAAAGAAATGCAGGCTTGCACAGGTTGCTATGCGCCAACTTGGGCCCCAGAAAGGGCCAAAAAACAAGGTTCATTTGCAAAATGAGTTGAGGCTCCAGATTAACTTTCAGGGCCCCGGTAAAAGCCTGGGTTCCACGTGGATCTTGTTGGGCTTTGCCCTGGCCCAGGCTGCGGAGCTTTACAGGCCAGAGCTAGATTAAAGAAAAAAACAGCCTGCCGGTAAGAGGTGCTGGTGGTAGGTGGGTAACCCACGTTTTGGCTCGGTGGCTTGTGGGCTTGAACCATTTGGGCTCCCTGGGCCTGAATTCTCGGACGTAATTCAAGTACCCCAGCCCCATGTCAACCATCCAATCAAGCGGAGTGAATTCCAATCCCTTTGCAGTGATTCACACAGCGTGCTTGCCCAGCCACTCCCATAGCCATACGTCGGCGCGCAGCTCCCTGCGGCTTAGGGCAGGAAGGCAAGTAGTGGACCGGGAGGGGATGAAGACGAAGGCAACAGCAACGCACCCGTTCAAAGGGTCGCACAAAGCCATTCAATCGATCCCACAGACCTTGTCAATGCCAAATGTGACAAGGCCAAAAGCCAAAAGAGCTGCTGGGCTTTGCATGAGCTATTTGAGAATTTCTCCGTGATCTGGCGGGGTGTACAATTGAAACGGTTGGTTTTGAGCGTTCGGCAACTTCGGACAGTCGTGCATGAAGGTTTTACCACGCTCAACTGAAGTTAGCATCCCCTGTGTTGACCAATCAACCCTGTGTTTGTTGTCTTTTGGGGCCAGGGTTTGGTTGTTTCGCTTGTTTTGGTCACCGAAGGGCCCCGCCGAAGAATCGCCGAAACATGGCGGCCCATGACTTCGAGCCTGGGGACCACATCCAGCGCCGACGTTTCGGCAGCTCGGTGTTTGGAGGGGTTTGGGAGAGGATCCGTTCGATGAGTAGGGCGATTTTTGGCAGCCCAGATCAAAGGCACGGGACAACGTGTTTATTTGCAAGCCGGCATGCATGCATGATAGACCAAACGCCGACGTGCAGCGGTGCCAAAGGCTACGACCATCACGCCATCTTCGTGGCGTGGCAGGAAAACCCGGAGGGGTTCGTGGTGCACCACCCCATCGGCAAGCGGACGAACCCGCCTGAGCCCAAGACTGGAAGGCAAAGGAGCTGAAGGCTTCATGGCAGTGGTACATTTATCGCAAGTGTGCAGTGACAAGCTTGTTTAGGGTCTTTGCCAGAGTGCAGAAGAGAACGAGCGAAGACCTTTGGTTTCCTCCTGCGAATGGAATGGGGCAACGCAAGGCTAGGTGTATCAGTGGACATCCCCCACCCTCGAGAATGCCTCCAGCATGGCAGTGGCACCGTGTTGCGGGAAGTTCCAGCGGCCTAACGGTTCGGCTAGTGGTTCTTCCATTTGAAGAATAGTAATAAAATGTAACTTAATGTAACATTGAAGAATAGTAGTGGGAAGTGACATGTTGATGGCTTTTTGTCTACTTTTGTTCAAAAAGACGCAAGTTGCCGCCGGCACGGGCTGCGGCCAATCGCCCAGCGGCCCAGCGCGCGCGGTTCGCGCCTCTGGCGAGGCTGCGGGGCAAAATCCGCCACGAGGTGCGGAACTTGCGGGACTACACGCTGGCGCGGGCCCTGGCTGTCCCTTGTCTGGTCCCCACGTGGTTCGGAAGAAGTTTGAAACCTGAAGGTCATGGCCTCATAGCGGGTTTTTGGGCCTGCCTCGACATCCGTTTGGGCTATGGGTGTTCTTAGGTGGGAGGGCTGCGATCAGGTAAGATGTTCTCGCGGAACGCGCTTTGTTTGAAGGGCTGGTTCGCGGCAGAGCCTGCGCCGCGCCTGTGTTGCGGCCCAGGTGCAGCGCCCTTCGAACCCCGTGGCTGGGCGGCAGCCAAATGGGATGCAGGTTGGAATGGGCCAGAAAACTAATCTTCACCGTTCGATGAGAAAAGCACAAGAACAGGCACTCAAGGCGGTCCATGAGCAAAGTTCCGTGAGCCACCTGAGCTCTCACAAAGAGTTTCACTGGGTCCTCCCTTTGCGTCACGTGCCGCCACTCAACAGTTGCAGCCACTGACGCTGCCACTTTTGGTCTGGAAGGAACAACGCATTCCAATTTGATAAGGGCGGAAGGCTAGGACGCGTTTTGGCCAGGCAAACGCCACTGTCAGAACTGCAAGCCCCCGATTCGATCCCTTTCAAATGCGGTTTCCAGAGTGCAAAAGGCCCAAAACCTATTTTAGAATATTCCCCATATTTCTACAAACAAGTATTTCTTGCCAGGAAGACCGCTGTATGTTTCATCATGGTAGGAGGGGTGTGGCTGGCACGCTATGCTTACTCCAAATGTGGGCTGTCTGGAGTTTGCCTGTGTTTGGAGCTTGCAGCGAGGGGGGGGCGGGGATTAGCTTGCAGCACCGCCCTTTAGGGGGCAGTTGTTTGGGGTTGGACTTGCTTGGACCTTGTTTCGCTTGCGTTTGACCCATGTTGGTTTCCGTCACCATTTGAATGGCGAACCTCTCCTGTGCTACCGGTGTCTCAGTTCACGCGATTGCTTGGAGCGATTAGGGAGGAGCGCTATGGCCATCCCCTGAACACAGAGACTTGCAGTGTTGCCCTTGGCCCAGTAAACGGTTTTTGTTGATTTGAGTGAAAGATTGAGATGCACATTGGGAATGATCCCAACCGTCCGAGGAAATCATTGGATCGGCTCGTTTCCCCCCCCCCCCCCCCGCAAGGAACCAGCAAGCAACTTCCCCTTTGAAGCCAAGCGCCCAAGGATGAAGTCTTGCAGCGTGCCTTGTCACGGGTTGGGGAGAGCGGCTACAACTTGATCTGGAAGAACTGCGAGCACTTCACGGCGCCTCGGATTAGGAGGGAGGCAGGTGGAAGCCAAGCGACACGTGGTCTCTTTCAGAGGCCTTCTTTTGGGGTCTGCGGAAGTCTTCCCCTCCGCACGAAAGAAGAAACAAAGGCACGGAGCATACTCTACTCTTTCCTCGGCCTGATGCAAAGCACTCGGGTTCACAGATGTGCCAACTCATGTACCCCCCCTTCTGCAAGTTTAGTTTGTGTTGCACATGAATTGCCTTTGGTTGAGGATGGCCGCACGGGTTGGTAGGAAACCTGGCTTGAACTTGTTTTGGGCTGCCCCTTGGTTTGATCACGTGTCCAGCCTTGGCCGAGGAGTGGTGCATGACAGGCCAACACCGGTCCGCCGCCCAGGATGGTGCGAAGCGAGCTGAAGTGTCATGAAGATAGAAGCTGTTCCAACAGCCTAAGCTTGGATCCATACGTTTTCATCAGTCGCCTCAGGCTTGGACAGCAGTTATGGCCGGGTCTTCTCAGAAGGGCACTAACTACTGCACTGGTTGCTACTGGTCGCTGGCAGTTCTTTTGTTGCTTGGCGCCTGTTCGGGGTGCGGTCTGGTCGACTGAGGTCGAGGCAGGTCTTTGGAGCCCTGGTGGGCCTGCCCCAGGGCGCCTGCCTGGGTGCGGTGGTGGGAGCAGCGCTGGTGCCCGCGGCGCGGTCTGGGGTGTACCGGGGGCGAACGAGCGCTTCAAACGGGGCTGGGTTTGTCTCAAGCGCTTCAAACGGGACAGAAAGAGGGTTCGGATTTGGGATTGCGACAGAGCAAGCGCACGGAAGTAAGACCGTGACCGTGTGACTTGGTGCAAGAAGAGAGAGAGAAACAGAAAGAGCGTGAGAGAGAGAGAGAGAGAGAAATAGAGAGAGCGAGAGAGCAACAGAGAGAGAGAGAGAGGCAGAGAGGATGAGAGAGTGTTTGTGCTGGTGCGCTGGTGGAAGGGGCGGGTATTGTGGCAACTGTTTCGACTTTGCTTCAAGTTGCATGGTAGCTTTAAAGTCGGTCTTGGCAGCCTGGCTTTAATACGACTAATCCTGGAGGGTAGGCACTTTTGCTTCACGGAGTCTAGTCACCGGTTTGGCCACTCCTTCTCTCTACGCAACCAAGCATGCCTGGGGCGGGTGACAAGATGATAGGCACAAAGGTGGACATCGTGTTGAAGTCGGAGGGTCTGTTTTCCGAGCTAAGGTGTAGGGTAGTTTCGCCCAGTTGGCCGGGGGGGGGGGAAAAATGGTAAAAAGGGGGAGCCCGGGGGGTGGCCTGTTGATGGTTGCCTGTTCTGGTTTTTATGTTAATCTCAAATCTGTGTTCCCCCTTATTCGTTTTTAAAAGGGGTGTTTTGGGGAGATTATTTATCGTTTTCGTTAAGGTAATCATTTGGGTAATTGCCCCCCTTGTTCATTGTTGGGCTGGGGGCCGACATGTTTTTCATTTGAAAGAGTTACCCCTTTTAGTAGTTATCAAGTTCTGGGGGTGTTGCTGGTGTATTTGTTTTGTTAGTGTTTTTCTCACTAATTTTCATTTATAGGTTAAAAGTTCAGTATAATTATAACATATAAGATTTTACATGTTATTATTATATTATGATTATAATTTCAGTTCAGGATAATAATTTAATTGATTTGTCTTACTTCTTTCATACATCATTTTAAAAATAATATTAATATCTCTCACTGTATTTTGAACATTAAACTTTTCACTTTCAATAAATAATTTGATATTTTCTTTAACATCTTCTTCTTTCTTTTGACTATAACCCAACATCCATAATATATCATCAATCATTTCATGTTTTTTCTTACTGATTTTAAGAAGCTGTTTAACATAATGATAAGGTGGTATTTTATTTACAGTTAGACATATTAAAATCTCATCTTCTACATTTCTATTATGTATTCTTTTTATTCCCAACAGACATTTGATTAAACATTGATTATCTCTCCAATTTTTACAATTTTTACATATGTCTTCTTCACCATCCATTGAATAGTTAATAATATTATTCACTATTTCATTAGGTAAATTCAATTTATACAATTCCATATTTTCTTTTTTGAAGTGACAACAATCATAGCA
The DNA here is from genome assembly GCA_963377175.1 of Effrenium voratum. Lineage (NCBI taxonomy): Eukaryota > Dinophyceae > Suessiales > Symbiodiniaceae > Effrenium > Effrenium voratum. The sequence continues at coordinate 57,188 of CAUJNA010003232.1, forward strand.
TTTTTTATTGATATAATTATTGATTTCTTCACCGTTCATTTTCCTCTTAATATATAAGGTAATATTTCTTTAAGTAGTTTTGGCTAGGGGGTTGCTGGTCAGCTGGTCTGGGTTTCAGGTTTAATTTAAATGTCTTAACCTTCTTGTTAGATTATAAAACAATGTTTAATCATACTATAATTAAATATTATGATTAAACAATGAAATCATTGTTTCTGTTTTCTATAAATTTCAATTGTAACATGTTCGATAGTACTGATTTCGTGTCGTTTCATAGTCTGTTTGGTTTCTTCAACTGATTGTTCAATATGGTATTGTAATGACGCTCTACTTGAAATCTTATTCTGTTTAGATGATGAATAAGAGCGACAGCTGCAAATATTATTATTATACATAATTTTCGAACCAACTTCTATTCCAACCTGTATTTCTTCATCATACTTCATCATTCTTAATAATTCTTTTGGTGGTTTCAACGCATATGAAAGCGCTTTATCACCTTTCAAACATTTATTGCTAATCAACGCATAATATCTACTTTCTCCTACTCGTTCAGTGTAAATAGACGGTTTCCATTTCCTTTGTAAGACCCTTAATGCTTTACACTGTTTTAGTCTTTGCCACCCTTCATTGCCAATCATATAAGAAGCGATGTTTAACAATGTTTCCATAGGTAAGCTAGCACAATTCTCAACCATAAAACTATTCTCTGACATTTTACCCTCACTCATTTTTCTCTTTATATATAAGGCTTTTTCTCTTTAAGTAGTTTTTTGGGCGGGGGTTACTGGTCGGCTGGTCTGGGTTTCAGGTTTAATTTAAATGTCTTAACCTTCTTGTTAGATTATAAAAACTAGGTTTTATCATATTATAATTGAATAATATCATTAAACTAAATCACTCATGCTTTCCATTCACCTATTCCATCCCACCAGAATTCAATAATTCGCATCTGTCCATCTACTAGACTGTCTTCTTTGTTTAGTTTCCGTATCGATCCTGATAAGATATAGTGGTTAATAATCATTGCTTTAAACTTTCCATCTCGGTTTAACTTTTTACCACAGTCGTTTATGATGTCTTCATCTGTTAGGTTTTCATACATGTCTTTCATGATGTCAAACCTAACAAATGAGTATATTGCCATCAAGTTTAATCCGCTATTATCCCTAAACCTGTTAATGACATCTTTCTCATCAACTGGTGTCAAAGGGTGTCTTTTGATGAAATCCTTTATTTTGTTTAACTCTTCTTCTAACTCCTTTCTATAACTGTCATTTTCATCATCTTCTTCGTCTGATAGCGTCCAGTTTGATAAGTCAACAATCACTCCGACATTTTCTAAATTCAAGTCCTCTAATTAATATAATAAGTTAATATTTCTTTAAGTAGTTTTCATTTTATGTTAAGGGGCGGGGTTTATGTTGATAAAAATATTTTCTAACAATTTATTATAATGGCGAGATTAACAAAAGACCAAGTAATCAGCAACATCTATTACGACTTAGACGAGGGTTTCGGAAGCACACAAGCGACACACAAGAAGGCAAAGGAAGAAGACCCATCAAGAACATTAGATGATGTAAAGTCTTTCTTAAAGAAACAACCAAATAAACAAATCAAAAGTTACAGAGGCACTAATTCCTATACCGCTCCATTCGCACGATTTGAATATCAAATAGACATAATGCATATGTCACCTTTAGCAAAAGACAAGAACGTTCCACAGTATGCTTTAGTCGTGATTGACATCTTCAGTAAATTAGCAGATGTAATACCGATGGAGGAAAGAGACGGTGAGCACGTCTTGAAGGCGTTGAGAGCAAGTTTTAAAAAGATGGGTTATCCGATGTCCGTGCATTCTGATGACGATGGGCGCGTTTGCAACTAAGAATCAAGTTCAGGATTTCTTCAACAGTGTTGGAATACACCACATCGTCACGAAGACCCACGCAAATGTAGCCGAGCGTTTTATTAGAACGATGAAAAACAAAATTCACGATAGAGTTAGGCTTAACAACATGAAATGGACCGACGCCCTAACACCAGCATTGAAACAGTATAACAGCACATCACACTCATCAACAAGGATGACACCGCCCGAAGCACACAAGGACGACAATGAAATAAATTTAAAGGTCAATCTTAAACTACGAGAAAAAACAAAAGACAGTATCCCAGAATGGAGGAGAACGACAAGGTAAAAGTGTTCCAAAAGAAAAGGGGTAATTACACCGACAGAAAGGAGTATAACTCTAAATGGTCTAATAAAATATTCAATGTTGATAGAATAGAATATGATATTATGGGTAATAAAACTTACAAAGTAGCAGGAATAAACCAACCGCTTTTGAGACACACAATTTTGTTAGTTAATGATTAAACGTATTTCTTGGTGTCTTCTTTATACTTGACCTGATAGTAATCCAGACTTGATTGTTTAGGTTCTTTTATGACTTTTTCATTGAGTTTTTTTAACATAAATGTTTCGTTTATTTTTGTATTCGCTACTGTCTCTAACTACTTCTTTTGCTTGGCAATTGTTATTGTTATTATATGCAGGTTTAATATTCATGCTCTTTAAGATTTTCAGTATGTTTTCATTTTGCTCCAACACTTTTTCTAATCTTGGAAACAACAACTCCAAACTACTGTCAATGTTCGCTCAATGTTCTTCCATATATATACTAAATTATATAACTAAACTTTTAAAACTAATTGTTGCAATCATGTTAAATCGACTCTTTAAATACTATTTTTCATCATTTCACGTATAGTTTCCTGTGTTTCCTTATCACCATTATCGGATGGAGTAACTCCCCTCCCAAAGCGTATAGCAATATTATGAACATCTGTTTCTAAGTTAATACTATCTTTAATTGTATCAATACTCATTTTCTTATCATTCTTACTTATTTTGAAACTTGTTGGAATACACGAACATTCACCGTTTCCTTTCTTTTGTATTTCTAATTCATTCTTCATTTCTAACATGTTTTTACACATTGGACAAGCAACCTCAATAACTGATGTTTCTTTAACAATTTCTTCTTTTTCTTCATCAGTTGAAGAAACAACTGGTTCAGTCTTATTCTTTTTCTTTCTTCCCATCTATATTAATATTTATATTTTTAATATATTGTATCACAAACTTAATCAATTCTAACGAATAATAAAAGCATTTTTTGGTTTATTATCAGGTATAGCAACTTGTTCTATATTTTCTACTCTATCTATTAAATCAATATAATCTGAATAACTTCTATTCATATAAAATAACAGATATACAATGTTTTCTAAATAGTTTTAATATTATTTTGTTGTGTCTGATGTCCCAATAATAAAGCCAATAAACATAACTGATTACGATTTCAATCAATCTAAATATGAGCATGTGCCAAAACTACCATTCCGCTCCATCGTTGTTGCTTCATCAACGGGAGGCAAAACAGTTTCAATACAAAACCTTATGCTAAATGTTTATAGGGACTGCTTCGCCCGTATATTCATTTTTAGCCCGTCAGTTCATAACGACCCTACCTTTGTTGAAGTCAAGAAATACCAAAAAGATAATATGAAGGTTGATAACGAAAAAGAAAAGTTATATTATGACACCTACCAACCTGAAGAACTGGAAGAAATAATTAACACACAAAGAAAGATAATTCATTATATGAAAGAACAGAAGATGAAGAAACTACATTCAATTTTAATAGTTGTTGATGATTTTGCAGACGACCCTAAATTTGTTAGATATAGTAAGTTACTTCATGGACTGGCAACGAGAGGTAGACACGATGCCATTAGTTTTTGTTTAAGCGTTCAAACATATCGTGTCCTAGCACCAATCATTAGGTTGAATTCTAGTTCGTTGTATATCTTCAAGTTAAAGAATGTATCAGAGTTAATGTCATTCATTGAGGAAAACTCTGCCATTGTTGATAAAGAGCAACTGTTAAATATGTATCATAAAGCGGTAGATGATAAGCCATACTCCTTCTTTTATGTTAATATGAACTCCAAAGATGTTAATAATATGTTTTATGTTAGATTTGAAAAAGCATTTAAAATAAAATATATATTTAAATATATTATGACATTTTATGATTTACCATTAGACATTAAAGACCTTGTCTTATCTTATTATTTAGGTGATGTTAGATTATTAAAAATAAAAATAATAACGTGATTAAAAATTATATTAATAAATTTAAACCAGTGTATAAGTCTTACAAACTAAAGAATACACAATATTTTGAAATTGATAATATCAATATAAAAAATGATTTATCACATATTTTTAATTTAAGTGACTTAGATAAATTACATCCAAAACATAAACCATTAAAATTATTAATTGAATATGAGACATTTGTTACATCTACCTCATTTACTTGTTTGAACCATGTTCGTAATCGTTCTTTATCATCAACTAATTTATTTGATATTTATTCTTTTCTTAATAAAGACCTTCATGAAACTAAATTAGTGTATAGGCGTAATATGGTTAATTTTATTTCATTACAAGTGAAAAAATAGCTATTAAAGTCATCAATGATGATAGACAAAGTTTTATTAGTAAATTTTATTCATATGTTTACAATTAATAATATTAATAAATCATATTAATATTAATTTAAATCAATGAAGCGTTGCATAGTTGTAAATTTGGTAATTTATATATTAGTTTGTCCGATTTTTGATTTTCTAACTTTTCTATTCTCGTTACACATTCTTGAATAGATTTGATTATTAAAGTATCCGCTCTTGTTTTTTCATCTACTCTTAAATTCTTAATGTCTTCCATACTGTTATTTTTTTCATTTTTGCTTTGACCAATACCCATTATATACTATTATTTAGATTTTTCTTTTTTAAATTCCTTAATTTCTTTTTCAAGTTTATCTATTTTATCATTCAATTCTAATACTGCTTTATGAACCAACACGGGTAAAACTAAATAATTCAATCCTAACTAAATACTCTTTATCTTTACATACCATATGTTCAAACTCTTTAGGAATTGCTTTTAATACTTCATCTGCGATATATCCTCTATGAGTTTTACCGCCATCATTTCTATCGTGTCTCTTAAACTTCTTTGGCTTAAATTTCTTAATAATATTCATACAGTTAGATTTGACATTGTCTATGTCATATTTCAACCGCGAATCAGATGAATCAACAAACGTTCCGTTAATGGTTACTGTCGTTGCGGTTAAATCTATATTAGTTCCTGTTGATGGTTCGAGTGTATTACATAACAATTTCTGCGTTCCTAAAACTGTCACATTTTCATTAAAAGTTGATGAAGCATTATTTGTAAAACTTCCAGTATCTACTGTTGCTCCAAATGTCGTATCAATAGATAAATAAAACTGAAGGTGTAGTTGAACTATCTGAAGCTCTAAACGCTGTATTTGATGTTCTGAATATTACATCAATTGTAGATAAATTAGTTCCATCGTAATAAGTTGATATTTCACTTGTTCCCATTAATGTATCTGTTCCTGTTGTCATTGAAATATTATTCAAAAATGAAACCGTTGTTAAATCAAATGATTGAATTGTATTAGTTGCTAAATAAGCATTTTGAACTGCTAAATTAGTATCAACGGTTACTAATTTTCCACCATTAGGCGCTATATGATTACTTCTTTATGCTCCATTAGTTTTATCATAAATATCATCAGCAAATACATTACCCATGGCATCAGCAGTAGAAGTATTAAAAGTCCACCCGCTAGAAACATTAACAGCTCCAACTATATTAGATTGAACAGCAGGGTCTCCACAGATAAACCTAATTGAAGAATTCGCGTCAGTATTGCTCATATCAAAAGATGAAAAAGCACTAACATATCTGTATAATTCACAATTTGTATCAGTTGTTAATTTACCATCAGTAGCAATATTAACATTCACACAATTAACATCAGCATTCGTACAAATATTACCTAACACCTCAACAGGTTTATTAGAAATGGTTTTATTCACTAATGCATCACACATCATATATTGGTTAGAGGCATTACTAACACCACCAACACTAACAGCAACAAAATTATTATGAGCCATATATAAACCTTCTATTGCATCGGGCGTGTATCTACGTATTGAACCATTATTATTAAAATTCAAATATGAACCATTGTTAAGACTTATTGCCTTGTCAGTTCCTATAAACTGCACTGTATCCGTAAATCTCGCTTGTCCAGCATATTTTAAAACATGGCCATTAACACCAACAGCACCTAAACCAAATCTATCTTTTACCCAAACACGTCCAACGTTAGCGTGTCCTATCTGTGTTTCCCACTGTTCTCCAGAGTACTCATCCACTTCCGACCATCACGATTAATATTAATTCACGATTGAACATTTGAAATGTCATTTGTAAACCAACATTAGGCGACGATGTAGTATAGTCAGCATATTTAAATGACTGTGTAAAGTTGTATTATCACTAAAACTAAAAGCACCTGCTACTGATTGAGCGTTAGTATCTATTTTATCTAACTTTTGTCCTAAAGATGTATCCTGTGAATTATTGCTCGTAATTATTGAATTAATTGTATTTGTATTTCCTGTTATTAATCCACTTAATCCATCTGATTGTAAAACATAACGCGCATCTGAACCTGCTATATCTAAAATAGATGAACAAGAAAATAAACCTGACACTTGTAAATTACTTAATATTGTGGTATTATGATTTAATATTATTTTATCATTTTGAAAAGTTGAAGAATTATTAATTTCTACATCTCCAAAACCACGCTGATTTAAAAACATTGTCACACCAGTCAAACTTCCATAAACATAAGTATCAATATAATTATTGTATAATTCGTGATAATAATTATAATTTCCAAATTCTGCAATTTTGAAAGTTGAAGTAGTTGTTATATTCTGTATTAATGTATTATTTAATAATGATGTATCTAATTTTTCTGATAATAAATTATTAGTTGTTATTTTATTATAGTATTCTGCTTCATTAAATGAACCTCCATTCTGTAAATCTGATATGGCTGAAATATGTGAATTTATTGTGCTATTTAATCCTGTTATTAAATTTGAATTGGAACTAATATTATTAAAGTTAGATGACATAGTAGAATTCAAATTATTTATTAAATGTGTATTAGATGAAATATTATTAATATTTGTATTAATTGAATTAGAATTAGAACTAATATTATTAAAAGTAGTTGTCATAGTGGAATTTAAATTACTTATTAAATTTGTATTTGATGAACTTTTATTAAGATTGTATTTGAAGTTATTGTCAGATTACCTATTAAAAATGTACTTGAACTAATATTATTTGATAGCACATTAATTTATATTTTGTCAATATGTTTCAGTTATATCATAAAAAATAGCATTTATCTGCTCCTTTGTGTAAGTATCTACTTGGTCTGCTTTATTGTTGAGTAAGTCAATTATATCTGATTGATTAGCATTTATGTTTCTAATGTTTGTTACCCCGCTTGTAGAATTGATTTCGCTAATTGTGTGCGCTACAACATTTTCAAAGTTTATTGAAGGCATAATCGATACAATTACTTGTAGAAATTAATTATATGAATTATTATTGTTAATGTAATCTTGATGTTTCTTACATTTTAGATGTTCCGCTTTATGACAACTTGTGCATTTGCCACCGCACGGACATTCAATTTTAGTTGATTTCCAGGCTTTATCTCTTTCATAGATTTTACCTTTATCTTTTGCTTTCTGTGCTCTGTTTTGCTCTCGCAGTTTCTCACGGTTATTTTCTCTCCATTCCCTCCTCCATTCTAAAATATGTTCGTGGTGTTTTGCTCTGTATTCTTTTGCCCACTGTAGGTTCTTTGCTCAACTCGTTTATTTAACGTTCCTAATTATCTTATCAGCTCTCCTCTTTTGTTGAGATGTTCTTTGTTTATGCAAGGGTAATCTTCAACAAGTTGTATGTAAAAGTGTTCTATACCTATTTCATTCATAAACTTTGTTAATGGTCAAGAAATCGGGCTTCCTTTTTGCGTGAGACCTATGTTTTACGATTCTCTTGGATCATGCCATTGTAGTAGAACCTATGTATATGTTATCCGTGATGTCATTTTTAACAGCATATATTTTACCTTTTGATATTTGTTGTTCATTATGTAATAACATAAAGCGGGATGAATTTAAACCTTTTTGCACTTTTGTAATCCAAAATCTGTACGCCTGCATCGCGTATGGATAATATTTGTTCTGATATTAATGTTATATATATTGTATCTGGCATCAAAGCAGTAAGCATAGAACCAGATGGTTTAACCCGAATTAACAGCTGCTGTCCTGACTTGGTATTTATCCCAGTATAGCTACTATCTGGCACTTTTTCCATATTCATGGCAAAGATGAAGTTATTTGATTTATACTGATTAAATTCAATAGATAAATGATGTTGATGAAATACAGGTAACTTCAATGCTTTTCGTAAATAATAGAACGCTTGTGTTATGCTCTTACAGGGATATTCAGGAAATAGCTTTGAACCGAGTTGTAGTTGAAATTCTAAATCAAGGTCATTATCATAAATTCCCGAATTAGCAAAAGTAATACGGCTCATAGGATGATAAAATCTATTGTATTCTTTATTAACTTCGGCGCTTGAACCTGTGAGGTCTTCTTTGTTGAAGGTGATGAATGCGGCAGCGAGTTTAGACGCAGAACGAACAACTGTAGTGTTTATTGTTGCTTGACCAACAACTGAATTTGACTGACATATATAAGTATTATAAGTAATAGGCAATTCTTTTCCATCAAGTAGATGAGCAACGTATTTATTGTGGAGGTCATTATCCAGACTTACTACATCACATTGAAAGCAATTATTAAGTTCAAATTGACCGCTTGTGTTTTTGAAATCATTAGGCGCCACTTCACTGGCGGGGAAATCACCACTAACACCAGGTGCAACAATACAATCAGTAAAATTTGAAACCAGTTCAAGTTCCAAAACAAGAGGACACGCTTTTAAAGGAATATACTTAAACTGATTGAATAAACCAAGCATAGGTTTAAAACCAACAATCATTTTTGTTTGAAACCCTGGAATAGAAGAGTTGTCATAAGCAGTTCCAATAACACCAGTTGAAGTGCTCGCTCTTCTTTGTGTTAAATCGTCATCAAATCTATAACGAAAACTCTGGGCATCTTCATTATCACGAGCACCCTTAGACATTAAACAACTCATCATTTGATGATTTCTGTTATAATAATCAATGTCTTCAACAAGTTGATTACCAGCAATTAACCGTGCTCTTCTAAAGAAGGAATAAGCAGGAGACAGTGGTCTTACCCGCCGATTGTTTGTAGCATCCTTGTTTTCAACATTGAGAAAAACCATCACTGATTGAGGGTCTAACCAACTAGTATCTTCAGCATTTAATGCAATTTTCAACACACGATTTCCAGACGAGGGAGTATAAACATTTGAACCAGACGGGAAGAATGACACAGACCGACGCTCATTTATATAACTTGCACCTTTATTTAATTTGAATGAGAGGTTGTCAATTAGAATATCTTCAGCACTAAAAGTTTCCATTGCTATATATAATCTAATTTAGAAATAATTTAAACTAAAACAAATAATTTAGTGTAATCCTTTTGATTAGAATTATTATGTTTACATATTTTCACTTTCTTTTTCTTAATCTTATCTTCAACTGGATTATTCCCTTTTTCTTTTTTATTTTCATTCTTAATCATACCATCCGTTGTTTCATTGTCATACTTCTTATGTTGTATCATTAATATTATTATGATAATATATTTATGTTTTGTCTTTTTACTATATTGTCAATGTCTGATTGAGTGTGATTACATCTGTTGTTGTCATTTAGTAACAAGAACTTATTATTTGCGACTTTTGCTTTAAACAAGATAAAATTATAACAGTTGGAATATTCAAAACCTCTAAATATATAACATCCGCATTGGCATTTTACATATGTTCGTTCATTATCTCTATATAAAGACATTAATCTTTCTTCAATTGTTAATGGCCTATATTTTGTTTCACTTTCTGTCAAGTTTTCTTGTAACTGGTTATTCATATATAATATTATATATTTATATATTTAAGTAGTTATTTAACTACATTATCTCACTTACCGGTTCATTGCTTCTTGAAACATCACGCCCCATATCACCGTATCCAGTTCTGTAATCGTGATTAGTAAATGGATTTAATGAACCAGTATAAACAGTTCTAGCGCCACGGTCAGCAATACTGACAGGGTCTAAGATACTTCTAAAATTAATGTAATCATCGGTAATTTTAGACCTTCGTGATATAAATGGCGCTCCATAAGTAATTAAAGTTAATTCTCTTTCAGGATGATCTTTTGTTATTTGTGCCCCTACGCTTGAACCGAGACTATGTGTTATAAGATGTTTAACTTCATTGTTTTCATCCAATGCTTTTGATGTGTCTTTATATCGTTGCGAGTATTTTGTCATTTTAAACGGAAGTCCTACATCCGCCAGAATGTCATTAACAGCACCAGAAAACGTTCCTTTTCCAAATGTTCCGCTTACGTACATTTTTATCACCATCAATATAAAAACCGTTACCATTGCCAAATGCTCTACTTAATCCTTGTGCATCAGTAAAAATTGAATTAGGAAAATAACTATTTAATATGTTGTCAGTCTGTTTCATAACATCAGTTATTTTAGTTGTTTTCTTATAAGGTTGATAATGTTTAATTTTCCCATGCTTCATTTCATAAATTACCTTTTTATTATTAATCATATAGTTAAAGTTATATTTTTTCTCAGTTAATTAATAATGCTTACATATCAAAATGTTTATATTGACAGTGCTCATATAATTAGTGGTACATCATCAAATTTTAAAGTTGAATTACCGGAAACATTACAAACAGACAACGGAGTTCATTGCTACATTCACGAAGTAACATTTCCTATCTCTTGGTATTCAATACAGTCAGGATTAAATAATATACTATACTTTTATTCCTATAAATGGTGTTGTAGATAATACTAATTTCTCAAATACTTATGAAGTTACTTACAGTGTAAAAAGTAATAAAATAACGATTTCTTCAAACTATGCCGATAGACAATTTGCAGTATTAACTGATGAACAAATGAAAATAATATATGCTGATTATATATGGAATGGAAGTTTTAATGCTAATAACTTGCAATCTGTTAATGAAGTTTTAAAAATTATCAAATGGCAGTTTATCAATATAATAATCCTTATGTTTCTGGTTTCGTTAACCTTCAACCCATTAGAAATATTTATATTCATTCTTCTCAATTGTCTAAGTATAATCAAGTAAATTTAAGAACGGGAGATAGCACAGTTGTTAAGAAAGTACCAGTCACAGCACCACATTCTGGTTTGATTTTCGATTCAGAATTAAATCCACTGGATTACTTGGATGTATCAAATAGAAGTTTTAAACAGTTAGGCTTTTGGCTTTCTAATTCATTAGTTAGCGAAATTAATTTGAATGGGGTGAATGTGTCATTTTCTTTATTAATAACTAAAAGTGATATTATTTGAAACATATATATATATATATATTCCATATGGAAAATCTCTATATAATATATGTCAAGTATTGAGGTAGTAGATGTTAATAATGAAACTAAAACAGCAGAAGCACCTATTAATCATGAAGTTGTTGAACAAATTGAAACAGTTAATGAAGAACCAACGCCGGAAGAAATTAAACCAGAAGAAGTTATTCCTGAACCAAAAGCGAAAGCAAAAGCATTACCGAGAACTAAAAAAGAAGTTGAATTAGTTCAATGCGAACATTGCTCTAAAAAGATGACATTGAAAAGTTTGAGACACTCACATCCCAAAAATTGTAAGGGAGCACCTACTGAGTTATTACCAGTCAAGCCACAAAAGAATATTAGAAAGATAAAACCAGAAGTAAAAGAAGAACTTAAGAATGAGATTAAACAAGACGTGATTAAAGAAACTATTAAGAAACCCGCGGCAACATAATTATTAAGCCAACATTATGAAGAACTTAAACAAAAGAAAAAACAAGATAAACCAGAAAAAATAAACAAATTATCTTCATCAATGTTTTAAATAATAATCTATGAATAATATATATTATTCATGCTTACGAGAAGTCATAGAAATGTAGAGTTTAAAAGGGCACCACAAGTAGAACGTCATTATGATGTTTCAGATGTATGGGGAGTTGCTTCAAGAATGAATTATTTTAAACAGTTGAAGGACACACTGGAAGCAAGACAATCACAGGGAGCATTAATAAAGTATAGAAGTGATTTAGCTGAAAGCAGCAGAACCGGAAGTTACAGAAAGGAGTTAGACAGAATACGAAACCTGTTAGACAACACATGGTCACCAGACGGAATACAAACAAAGGAACAACTAACTGCAAGAAAGAAGCATTTAGAAGAAATGATTAAGATTATCTCTGATTGGTTTATTTTTCTAAATAATTGATATATTATGATTAAATCAATGAATAGATTGAATACAGTAGGACCGGTAAAAGTAGGGTCATTGAAATCACAATTACATTTGAGACCTTCTTATGATGAATTGTTAAAAGAAACGTTGGTAGGTGATGAGAACCGCCCATCAATTGAAAATGTGATAGACAGAAAAGCGACAAGATACAGATTAAACCAATACGGTGGTCAGTTTGATAATAAGGACGCCTTAGACATTCAAAAGAAACGAGATTTGAACCGAAGAAATGGCGAGTGCTGTTTCGAAGAGTTCATATCCTGCCGGTGTAGAAGTTCATTCAATGGTGTCCGCTAATGAAATGCCAGAATTACAACCATTAGAGGAAGGGGAAGAAGAAGATGAACGAGAAGACGACCCAGTTGTTGAAGTAGAAGCAATGAAAAAAGGTAAAGATGAAGACGATGACGCGCAAAGAACCGTTACTAATGCTGAGATAATGGAAATGCATGAAAAAGCAAGCGAGTTGGAGTTACAAAATGTCGAAAACGAAGAAGTTGATGACGAACGAATATTCAAAAAATATTTAACTAGTGTAAAATGGATGTGGCCGAAAACTCCGGGAACCATGATGGATAATATAATTTCAATACTACATCAATTCAATGTAATAAAAGCTGATAAATACGATGAGTTCAAAGAATTATTAGACGAATATATCAATGCAAGCACAACAGAAAGAAAAGGAATTCGTGCTCGGTTAGAAACATATTACAAGGACAATGTTTATAACAAATACTTCAAACAGAAACCAAGTTCATCAACTCAACAATAAAAATATATAATATTTAAATATGACTGATAAATATTATGGATTAAGACGACGGCCTACATTTGATGAAATGCTGAAAGAAGCGATGACGCACAGATTAAAAGTTGAAATCATCCCCGAAAGACAGGCAATTGACTTGTCAATTAACAATATAGATTTTGACGATTTTGACCTTTCAAAATACGATAAGAGACTACGGTTGAATGCTAAGGTTCAAACTGATGAACAAGTTCTTCAACACGAATTATTCCCTGATATGTTTGATGAAGTAGCACCAACATCACAGTTATATGAAAACAACGAGGCAGACGCACAAACAACACGTTATATAGCAAAATGTTTTGCTGATGAAATCTATAGTAATGCAATTTCAGGACCAAAAGATGAACCAAAAGATGAACCAAAAGATGAAAAGCAGGAAGATTTACAAAGTCTTCATTTAACGTCATCATCGTCATCAGCATCAACCGAAAAAGATATGAAAGAGGAAAGCCGAGAAATAAAGTCGTTAAGAAACATATTTTTAGGTGGAGAAGACAAGAGCATATTTGAACTATTCAAACGTGACAAGAAGACATCCACACCATCAGAACAATCAAGAGAACAGGAAGAAGAACAACCGAGGGCATCATTCTGGTCAAGACGACAGGTAGAAGCAAGAAGCAGAAGTCACTCACCAGAAGAAAGAGCAAGAGGTAATCAAATGAACAGAAGACAATTAGAAACAAGAAGCAGGAGCAACTCACCCCAAGAAATAGCTAGAGGTAGTGAATGGACGAGGGAACAAATGGAAACAAGAAGTAGGAGCAGAAGCCCAGAAAGCACAAATACAAAAAGTAGCCGAGGCAAGAAGAAAAAATAAAACTACTTAAAGAGAAAACGCCCTAATATAGTAAAATGACAGGAATTTTCATTAACGGTAATAGAAAACAGATAATAACGAATGACGAATTTGATATGATGGTTGAACTGATGAAAGCAGAAAACGACTTAGTCTTACAGATGATAAGCGAACAGAACCAGACTTCAAGCGAGGACAGTGAGCAACCCGTGAGGTGGAGGGACGACCAGAAGAACTACCACCAGAATTACAACAACAAAAACCTAAAACAGCCTTACACTTGCGAGGACTGTGGAAGGACGATATCAAGCAAGTCAAATTTATCTAAACACAAGAAATCTAAAATTTGTTCGCAAGCTTCGCGACAATGTACATTATGAAAAAATAATAATCATTCATCTTATTAAAAACACTTAATGAGATTAATGCGTTCATTCTCAACCCGAAACCCATTTATCCAACAGGCAACCCCAGCCCGAAAAACTACTTAAAGAGAAAATACCGTATATTATATAGAGTATAGTAATATGGTTACCATGACAGAAGGAAAAATCATAGATTTCATTTTAAACAGCCAACAAGGCGAACTAATACAAAAAGAAGGGAGACAAACACAAAAACTCAAAATAGGCGATAAGACCTACAGATATGATAAGAACAAGCCAGTTTCGAAGGAATTGAACACGAAACTCAAGGAAGTGGCGAGGAGTGACGGATATAGAAAGCATGGCCTTTTAATGAAAGGTGCTAATTATCTAAAACTAACGAGAGGTAGACCCTTACAGGATTATGTCAAGCGTTTCAAGTCCAAAATCACAGACGAGCAACAAGCGTTCAAGGGATACGCCAACACCTACTCGGTAAGTGATATAAGATTAAAGGGGATGAAAGGTTTATCCTACTTAAAATATCAGAAGCAACGACTGGCCGAATTCCTGAACAGAAACCCGAACATGAAAATAATCGTGGAAACCGATTTATCATTCAAAAATTCCGCCGACGAACTTATCCGAAGGCGGTCAAGAAGCAGAAGACACAATATTCATAATCCCGATGAGTTGAACAGCGTCTTAAACAACATTGGACACGACATTGAGACACAAATTGAAATAGCCGAATACATTGAGTCGGGTTTGGTTATTGTCCAAGTTGAAAAGTTAGTTATCAGTTATGATAGATACAATCCTACTCCTGGTTCATCATTCATTCCATTACCCGACTGGGTGGCAAACAAAAAGGCTTGTATTAATATTAAAAATGAGGACGACTTATGTTTTAAATATTCCGTTCAATGTGGATTTTATGAGTTATACAAAAAAGACAATCCCTGCGACATGTATCATTATAAGAAATATGTTAATGATACTTTCATCAAGTGGGATAATATTGGCTTTCCGGTAGGTAATGATGAGATTGAACTATTTGAAGAACAGAACAAACACATATCGGTCAATGTTTATTACATAAACCCCGATACGAATAGTAAAACTATTTTACTATACAAAAGAAGCAACAACCCACAAGCGCAACACAAAATCGATTTGATTAAATTGACTGGTGAAGTTAAATCACATTACGCTTATATCAAAAATTACGATAAGTTAGTGAGTAGTCAGACTAACAAAAACAAATTTAACAAGTATCATTGTAGAACCTGCTCTCATGGTTTTCAATCAGAAGAATTATTGAAACAACACGAAGAACAGGGATGTCTAGCAGTTGAAGGTCAAAAAAAAGAAATGCCAAAAGCAGGTAAAACAATAGAATTCAAAACCATTTCAAGAAACTTAAAGCACCCTTCGTAATCTATGCCGACTTTGAATGTTTCACTGTGCCAATTGATGTTAAAAGCAAATCGGCAAAAGCTAAAACTACATCATATCAAAATCATCGTCCGTGTGGTTTTATGATTAATGTAGTCAATGCTATAACCGGAAGTAGTGAGCCTTACTTCTACAGAGGTGAAGATTGTATGGATAAGTTCGTTGAAAAAATCAATGAAGTCAGAGAGGACGTTTTGGAGAAAATGAAGGAGGACAAAGACCGTATTGAAAACGAGAAGGACTGGGAGGACTTCAATAATGCCACTAACTGCTTCATTTGCGGAAACAAGTTTGAGGAAGGTGAAATGAAGTGTTGGGACCATTGCCACATTTTATGGGACAGTAAAGAGGTTGCGCCCACGAAGACTGTAATCTACGATTTAGTATGAGATATTATAAATTCCCAGTGTTTCTTCATAACCTTAAAATCTATGATGCCCACTTAATCATCAACAAGGCTCACGAACTGAACAAGAATTGTAAAAAAAGAATGTATCGCTCAGAACAGCGAAAAGTTTATAACCTTTGGTTTTAAAAATCTTTGTTTCAAGGACAGTTTCAGTTTCTTATCGTCTTCGTTGGATAAGTTGGTGAAGTTGAGTAAATATGAGGATGATAAAAAGCGTGAGAATTGGAAGAACAATTTCAGATACAGCGTTAGAAGCCCGTATGTTAAAACCGATGAAGATTTGGATTTATTGACTGATAAAGGTATTTATCCCTATGACTACTTTGATGATTTTGAAAGATTTAAGGAAAGGGCTCTACCACCGAAAGAAGCGTTTTACAGTAAATTGAGTGAAGAACATGTAAGTGATAAAGATTATGAAAGGGCATTGAAAGTATGGAAGCACTTCGGGATTAGAACACTCGGGCAGTATCACAACCTGTATTTAAGAACTGATGTTTTACTACTGACCGATGTATTTGAAAACTTTAGAGACTTGTGTGTGGAATACTACGGTTTAGACCCCGCTCATTATTATACGTTGCCAAATTTCGCATGGGACGCGATGCTTCTGAAAACTGGTGTTGGAATAGAACAATTGCATGACCAAGAAATGTTTGAGATGGTTGAAAAGGGAATGAGAGGAGGAATGTGTCAGGTTAGTCATAAATTAGCAGTGGCAAATAATAAGTATATGGGGGAAGCATATGATGAGAACAAGCCATCAAATTATATTAGTTACTTGGATGCTAACAACTTGTATGGTTTAGCAATGTCCCAGAAGTTACCGCTAAAAAATATCAAGTGGGCAAAGAAAACGCCCAGTGTTGAAAATTGGAATGAAAACGATGAGTTTGGTTTTATTATGGAAGTTGATTTGGAATATCCCGAAACATTGCACGACTTCCACTCCGACTATCCACTAGCACCTGAAATAATGAATGTAAATGTGCATATGCTTTCCGATTATCAAAAGCAAGTCTTCAAAATATATTATGATGGAAAAACTCCGAAGGACGAGAAAACAAGAAAGTTAATATTAAATCTAAAGGATAAAGAAAAATATGTGGTTCATATCAAGACTTTACAGTATTATTTGAAAATGGGATTGAACATGACCAAAGTCCATAGGATAATAAAATTTCAACAGAGGGCATGGTTGAAACCGTGGATTGACTTCAACACTGGTAAAAGGAAAGAAGCCAAAAGCGATTTTGAGAAAGATTTATTCAAATTAATGAACAACGCGGTGTATGGAAAAACAATGGAGGACAAAAGAAACCATATGGACTTTGAACTGGTGGATAACGAAGTTAGATATGAACCATGTGTGAATAACCCAACATTCAAAAACAGATTTACTATAAATGAAAATCTGGTAGGAGTTGAAAAAACTAAAGCGAAACTGAAATTGGATAAACCGATTTTCCTGGGAATGAGCATTTTAGATTTAAGCAAATTACATATGTATCAGTTTTACTATGATGTCCTTAAGAAAAATACAATGAAAACATAAAACTGGTTTATACTGATACTGACAGTTATGTAATTCAAACAATGACTGATGATGTCTATAAGGATTTCAATGAGATAAAGCAACACATGGATTTTAGCGACTATCCACCTGAACATCCATGCTTTGACAAAACTAATAAAAGGTCTTAGGAATGTTTAAGGACGAAGTGAATGGAAAAATCATTACTAAATTCATTGGCTTAAAACCTAAATCATATGCCTTCACAATTCACGGTGAGGATGATGAGCATAAGAAATCAAAAGGTGTAGTGAAACGTATCAGAACTATCACGAAGCATTATTTCAAAACAAAAAACACGAAATCACATATAATTTTATTAGGAGTAAGTCACATCAAATATATTCAATGTCTCAAGTCAAGCAATCTCTCAGTAATTATGAAAATAAAAGGATTTATATTGATGCTTTCAATTCACTGCCTTATGTACATTACGCTATTACAAAGTAATAGCCTAATGAGCTTCGCGACATTACTCCATAAAATAATTACCTAAATAGTTCTAATAATATGAAATTATTAGAATTATTTTCAGGGACAGGGTCGGTTGGTCGGGTTAGCTTGTTTGATGGGTGGTTGATGTGTGATGGGTTGTGTTTGGTTGAAGGCGTGTGAGGCATCAACAGCATCATAAAAACCCAGCATCACCAGCAACCAGCATCATCAGCATTGAAGCAAAATAAGGGTCGGTTGTTGCCTGATGGCTGATGCCAGTAAAAAAAACTATCCATTCCATAATCAACCCTCCCTTTTCAGCAAGGAGTGGTGGGTATGCTTATCTCTCCTTGACCCATTCGCTCCCCACTCACTCCTTGCTCGGACAGGATGGGTGACATAAATGGTCACCCAGACCGAATTACGATTACGGAATGGATAGTAAAAAAGAAAAATAGCCGCCAACCCCCTTATCAGATGCAAGACGCTTTTAGCGTCGCACATCCGATTAACATTGTTGTTCTCATTTTTTCTAGATACACGGAGGTTCATTCCCAATTTCCCGCAGGAAAGAGATAATGACCCTCCTAAACAGAAAGGGGTTGTAAAACTGTTTGCCCAAATTCAAAAAAAGAAAAGTGGTCTGATAATCGCTTCTCTTCTCTTTCTTTCCACAGGCCAATGTCAGCAAGCGCACAGACCTCCTTTTTCCAAAGGTGACGCAACTGTTGAAATGCTTGGAGTGTTCCCACCTTACCCTTTTGTCATTCCCAACAGGGGAGAGAGCAAACCATTGGTCAAACCAAACAACTCTTGCTGGTGACGTACGTTTCCCTCATTTCAGGGGGAAAGGTTCCCTCATTTTAGGGGGAAAGTTTCCCTCATTTTAGGGGGAACGTTTCCCTCATTTTAGGGGGAAAGTTTCCCTCATTTTGGGGGGGGGAAGTTCCCTTGTTTTAGTGCATACTGTCCCTGATTGGATGGGTCTCTCTCCCACACTGTGCTCGTTGGAGATGACTTTGAACTGTGCTCTATGCTACAAATCAGCACATGACACAGGCAGACGCATTTGGTGGCAAATCATTGCTCACCACCTGTTGCTCCAACTCCATCTGTCGCTTCATCACCTCACGGCTCACCAGCTTCGCAAACTCCTGGTTATCCAGACGGATGCTACCAGAAGAGAAGACACTGAACTCATCGGCGTAAAAGGAGCAAACCTCTGCTGTCATCTCTTCACGGAGACAAGCCAAGGCTTTGGAAGACCTCTCCAATGACTTCAGCGGTGGATAGACCACCTGTGAAATCCGCACGACTTTCTCTTCAGAAGTGCCTTTCTTGCCAGTCTTATCCTCAAGCATCTCCTGCACCAAGAGTAGCTCATCCATGGAAAGGCGACGCACTGCCATCTGGAAAATCTGACAGCCGTTTGCCTTCAACATCTTCGCCTCGTTAATCATACCTTTGTAGGTGGCGATGACCTGTTTGAACTCATTGATGAAGTCTTCGCCCTCTGGCACTTTGGTCTTGATGATGCTCTCCTTCATCGCACGCTTGAGGTCATCCACGGCGTCGCACTTCTTCACGAAGGTCTTGCGGGTCTGTCTGAAGAGCCCACCGCCAGACAACTTGGGTCGGATGTCCAGCGTGTCACCCTCCTTCATCATGATGGAGCTCACGCTCTTGTATCCCACCACCTGACTGTCCTTGAGGAAGAGACCGAGGTTCTTGTCGTCGCCCACGTGAATGCCGTGCTCCTCCTTGATGTTGATGTAGAGGTCGCTGAAGGTGTTGTGCTTCTCAATGGGGAATGTGAGCCGCATCATGCCTTTCTCGGTGTCCATCATCACGAACGCCTCCTTGACCTCGCCGTCCTTGGAACTGGAAGCACCGCTGGGGTTGTTGTCCTTGTCCTGCTTCTCCTTCTTGGTCTTCTTGGTCTTCTTGGTCTTCTTGGACTTCTTGTCCTTGTCGTCGTCATCATTGCCGTCTTGGTTCTGGTCGGGATAACCACCGCCTTGCTGGTTCGGGGCATCACCTCCGTCATTGTCAACATCCGTGGCGGTGATGATGGAGTTCTCCACCACGCCCTGCGACCCGAGCTCGGTCCTTCCCGTGACACCACCCAAGACAGTGTCGCCCAAGCGGAAGGTGAGCCTTTTGAGCATCTTCCCCGTCGTGAAGACTGTTGGGTGAGAGCGCTGGAGTACCTCTCGGAGCTGCTTCACTTTGTTCTGCTTGTTGATGAAGACCTCATAGTAAGGACCACTGTACCGTACCACCACCCGCATCTGTGCGAGTTTCTCCATCGCCTTCGCCTTGGCTTTGCCGCCTTGGACAGCTTGCTCTTTGCTTTTGCTGCCACCTTTGCTTGTGCTTTTTGGATAGAGTCCTTCTTGCTCTTTACCAACAAAAAGCGGGCCTGCAACTCCTTTGCGACCTCCTTTGCCTCCTCGGCTTTCTCACTCCATCCTTGCTCAAGGTGTGTCAGCTCAAGAAGGGACAACTCTTGAACCGCCTCCGTGAGACGCTCAATGTCAACGTCGTCTTCAAAGAGCGTATCGTCCACATCGGGCTCTTCCTCCTCCGACCCTTCGGATTCACTCTCGCTTTCCTCAACCATGTCCTCTGACAACGCTTCTGCCAAAGCGACCTGCTCATCTACATCATTCTCTGTCGTTGGCACTTCTTCCAAAGTGCCCTGCTCGCTCTCTTCATCATTCACACGCTTTGGCGCCATGACTGGAAGCAATGCGTGGAGATGCTACACTCAAAAGCTTGGAAGGATGCTAATATTGCAATCCATTTGAGACGAAAAAGTCATCAAGTCAAACAACATTCAGCATCAATCAGGTCTTCAAAGCAACTGTCAACTGAGCGGTCAAATGCTAACTGAATGCTATGCGTCTGACTGTCACAGCATAACCACGAGGCGGTGCGAACGACCGAATTCGTGGGACGAACGAGAACAAAAACAAATACACCACCAACACCCCAGAACTTGATAACTACTAAAAGGGCTAACTCTTTCAAATGAAAAAAATATCGGCCCCCAGCCCAACAATGAACAAGGGGGGCAATTACCCAAATGATTACCTTAACGAAAACGATAAATAATCTCCCCAAAACACCCCTTTCAAAAACGAATAAGGGGGAACACAGATTTGAGATTAACATAAAAACCAGAACAGGCAACCATCAACAGGCCACCCCCCGGGCTCCCCCTTTTTACCATTTTTTTTTTGGGGGGGGGTTGTCAAAGTGATGGGCACATATTTGGAACCTTTCTTTGAAGGTATGGCTGAAGAGATCTAGTTTTTCGCGATGTGGGGCACGCCGGGTTTCGAGGCCAAACCAACTGTCTGAAAACACGTGCCATTGGAGTACGAGGTCCTGATACCATCCGTGTCAAATGTATACTGCTCACATTGCCCATTAGGGCCAAATGCCTGGTACCACACATTGGGGGATGTCCCAGAACCGGAAACAGAAGAGAAGATCTCTCTTTCAGCTTTCCTTGAATACCAGACGCTGGTTAGGACACGCGTTCATGGCTTGCGTTGTGCCCTGCTCGCAGGCGACTTTGGGCGGCAGCCCGACTTTGGGCAAGGCGAGGGCCACAGTCACGGTGGGCTTTTTTGGGGACCCCTGCAAGCGGATGGATGTCTTGGAAAGTCAGCCCAGAAAGAATCCCTAAGTTCTGGAAGCTCACTTGAGTCTCTTCAACAAGGCTTTAACTTTCAAAAATTCCTTGCGAAATGCACACCCTGCAGCAGCACTCTTATTCGCTTGTTTGGAACAACACACTTCAACCACACCATCCCAACTATCACAGCGTTCACTTCATAGCGCACCAGTTTTTCGCCCTTTGCTAAAGGTTGCCGTGAGTGGAGGCATCAATGTGACTTCCACAATTTTTGCGGAGCTTCGTGAGCATGAGCGCAGGCGCACTTGCTGCACTTGGACCCCCCGACAAGCCCGCGTTTTCTCCCCCAATTGCCTGCAACTTCGCAGCACACACACACCCACACACACTCACTCCCTCCCTCCCTCCCTCCCTCCCTCCCTCCCTCCCTCCCTCCCCCCTCCCCTCCCTCTCCCCCTCCCCCTCCCCTCCCCCTCCCCCTCCCCCTCCCCCTCCCCCTCTCCCCTCCCCTCTCCCTCTCCCTCTCCCTCTCCCTCTCTCCCTCTCCCTCTCCTCTCCCTCTCCCTCTCCCTCCTCCCTCTCCCTCTCCCTCTCCCTCTCCCTCTCCCTCTCCCTCTCCCTCTCCCTCTCTCTCCCTCTCCCTCTCCCTCTCCTCTCTCTCCATCTCCATCTCCTTCTCCATCCATCTCCATCTCCTCTCCATCTCCATCTCCATCTCCATCTCCATCTCCATCTCCATCTCCATCTCCATCTCCATCTCCATCTCTCCATCTCCATCTCCATCCATCTCCATCTCCATCTCCATCTCCATCTCCATCTCCATCTCCATCTCCATCTCCATCTCCATCTCCATCTCCATCTCCATCTCCATCTCCATCTCCATCTCCATCTCTCTCTCTCTCTCTCTCTCTCTCTCTCTCTCTCTCTCTCTCTCTCTCTCTCTCCCCCTCTCTCCCGTCCAGCCGCAGTTTGTCTTGGAGCTCCCCAGCTCTTGCGGACTATTTGGACTGGGGACATCGGTCAGACGTTGTCGCGTGTGTGTAGGCATGGCAAGAAGCTGCCCGATGACATACGTTCGCTTTTGCAAACATGCATTTAGACAGGTAGATAGACGTTAGCTGGATTATCAGTAGAGCCGGCGAAGCCGGTGGACGGAAGTTTCTAAAGATTCTAAAGCGAGAAGAGTGCCTATTGGAAGAGCTTGGCTTGTTTTTTTTGGTCGCGTTTTTTTTTCTTCTTCTTTCTGGCTTTCTTTCTTTCTTTCTTTCTTTCTTTCTTTTTCGTTCATTATTTTTGTCTTTCTTTCTTTCATTATTTCTGTCTTTCTTTCTTGCTTTCTTTCTTATTCTTTTCTTTTTTCTCTTTCTTTTTCTCTTTCTCTTTCTCTTTCTCTTTCTCTTTCTCTCTTTCTCCTTCTCTTTCTCCTTCTCTTTCTCTTTCTCTTTCTCTCTCTCTTTCTCTCTCTCTTTCTCTTTCTCCTTCTCTTGCTCTTTCTCTTTGTCTTTCTCTTTCTTTCTCTCTCTCTCTTTCTTTCTCATTTCTTTCTTTATTTCTTTCTTTCTTTCATTTGTTATTTCTTTCTTTCTTTTCTTTCTTTCTTTCTTTCTTTATTTTGTTCTTTCTTTATTTCTATTTTTCTTCCTGATTTCTTTCTGTTTGCTTTTTTTCTTCACTGTCTTTCTTGACTTCTTTCTTTCTTTCTTTTTTTCTATGTCTCTCTGCCTTTCCCTTTCTCTTTCCATTTGATCTGTCTATCTATCTGTGTATCTATCTATCTATCTATCTATCTATCTATCTATCTATCTATCTATCTATCTATCTATCTATCTATCTATCTGCACCTGACCTTGCGAAAGTGCTGCGCCTGCCACGAAATCTGTACTTGACCTTGCGAAAGTGCTGCGCCTGCCACGAAATCTATACTTGACCTTGCGAAAGTGCTGCGCCTGCCACGAAATCTGTACTTGACCTTGCGAAAGTGCTGCGCCTGCCAAGAAACCTGTACTTGACCTTGCGAAAGTGCTGCGCCTGCCATGAAATCTGTACTTGACGCCTGCCACGAAATCTGATCTCGACCTTGTCTATGTATCTATCTTTCTGACCTTGCGAAAGCGCTTGGCCTGCCACGAAATCTGTACTCGAAAATGCTGCGCCTGCCACGAAACCTGCAGCTCAGGTTGCCAAAGTGCTGCGCCTGCCACGCCAAATAGGCCTCCGAACACGTTTGCGCGAGCATGACAGTGGGCAGCATTCCAAAAGCAGAGGTGCCCTTCGCGATTCTGCGTGCTGACTATCACCTGACCTTGCGAAAGTGCTGCGCCTGCTACGAAATCTGTACTTGACCTTGCGAAAGTGCTGCGCCTGCCACGAAATCTGTACTCGGCGCCTACCACGAAATCTGATCTCGACCTTGCTGATCTATCTATCTATCTATCTATCTATCTATCTATCTATTTATCGCCAAATAGACCTCCGAACATGTCTGCGTGAGCATTAATCACAGTGGGCAACATTCCGAAAACAGAGGTGCCCTTCGGGATTCTGCGTGCTGACTGACTTCACTTCTGAGTGCGTCCGGATCTTGTGATCTATCTATCTATCTATCTATCTATCTATCTATCACCTGACCTTGCGAAAGTGCTGCGCCTGCTACGAAATCTGTACTCGACTAGCGAAAATGCTGCGCCTGCCACGAAATCTGTACTTGACCTTGCACGGGCACAAAATTCTGCGCCTGCCACGACATCTGCACCTCAGGTTGCCAAAGTGCTGCGCCTGCCACGCCAAATAGACCTCCGAAGACGTCTGCGCGAGTTACAGTGGGCAACATTCCGAAACCGTGGCGAACCCGCACGCAGAACAGAGGTACCCTTCGCGATTTTCCGTGCCGACTGACTTCACTTCTGAGTGCGTCCGATCTTGTGATTCAATTTTTTGTATTACGGAAGTTTGCTTACTAAACTTCGTTTGATCATACAATCAGTTCACCAAGCCTCGATTTGGTTGACTTACCAACCAAGCGAATTGGGCCATCGAAAGCTTTTCTGCATGTTTTTTTGCCCCTTTGCCCTGCCACGTTTCGTCGCCAGTGGGCGGTCGCTATGGGCCTCATGGCGGCCCCTGTGAAGTGGCACTTCGTGGTGGGTGGCGTGTTGTGTGCAGCGCCTTGGATGGGAAGAGGGCCACTGATCAGTGGCCCCACTGGCCGCGGTTGCAGACGTTGGGTTTGGGACCTTTCCCATCTGTGCCAGACGCCGTTTTTGCAATACAAGGCTGGCGTACTGCGTGCGTGGTACGACCAGTTTATTACTCACCAGTCTGGGGGCTAGTGGGCTGCACGTGTGGGGTGAGGACTTTGTGAAATTGGTATGGCGGAGAAGGTGATTTTCGCAACCGCGATCCACTTCGCAAAGACGAGGCGGTATGTCTGCTATTTGGTCTGGTTTGGCTGTGGTGAGGTTCATCAGGCCGCAAGCCATGCAAGGGCTGCAAGTGATGTCAACATGTTCGGGGGGTTTGAAGCATTATGGGGTTGACGCGATGGCGATTTGACAAAGCTTGAGGTCTATGCCAATTGGCTCTCTGTGGTGGCTGCACAAGAAAGAGCCCCCGCAACCCCATGGCATATACGCCGTATTGGGAATCGTCGAGGCCGGCCTGAGAAAACATGTGGCTGAATTCGGGTTGGTTGCATTCCACCAGCCTTTCCTTTCCCTACGAAGGTCGCTAGTTCCTTTTTTGATGGGCAACCTCTTTTTATTTGACCCTCTAAGCGTTTAGCCTTCCTTTTTTCCAAGAAACACGTTCCCACAGGGTTCTGGGATACTCTTGTGCCTTTGCGCTAAGGCCCCAATCGGCGCGGTGATGGGCTTGGTGTCTATCCGAATGCTCGCACGGCTCCGCCGCCCCTTGGCCAGCCAAGCGCCAGTTTAAGGCACCTTAGATTTTGTGTGTGTTGGTTAATCATTGCTTTTGCACCAATTGTAGGAAAGCTTCCGGTCGGTGGGTTGATGCTCAAAAGTGACATGCAATGAACTCCTTGGAAGAGGAAGTGAGATTTGGGGGAAGCTTTGCAGTCTTCTTTTGTCTTTTGTTTCCAGTCGGCAGAGTTTGGGGTGAAATGATGCCCTTGCGAGTCAGATAGCAAAGGCTGCTCAGCCAAGATGCTAAGATGCTGATGGTTTACCGCAAGTCTTTTTGCGGTGCAGTGCTGAGCTAGTAAATGCGGAGGTGCGTCCTAATAAACTGCTTTTGCTCCAGAACTCGTTGTGGGCACAACATTTGGAGCCATTCTGAGGGTGGTTTTGTCATTGGCCGTTTGAGCGGATTAAGTTTTTTTCTCTTTTTCTCCGGCTCAAGGCTGGTCAGCTTGAGGGGCAAAAAGCTCGTGAAGACTGTTCCTTGCTCGGGCAGCCCAAGTTCTACTAAAGGGTTCACGAGGAATGCTTGGCATTTCTTGTGACAAATACGATGCCGCTTGAGAAGTGTGCCATTTGCTACCAGGCGGCACATGTGAAGCCTGGAAACATGGGTTGTACTTGTCCCTGTGGAAGGAGCAAACGGTGCAGTTGTGCACGGCCTTTGGATTTGCATGATGCAATTTGGGTGGGAAATCTAAAGGTCGTTCAGAAACATGGGGGGGCCCTGATCTGCAAAAGAGCTGGCTAGTTTCCTTTGATTCCCCTTTCACGATCCAGAAAAGAGACATCCGCTCACTCCCCTGCGAGCCTTAGGACCAGCTCTGGTGCGTCGAGAGTCCGCATCAATCCTGTCGCCCACGGTCAGTATCGCTTGAGCTGCTGGTGCCCTCGTCTGCTGCGCTTGGCTCATGGTGATGCGTTCCATTTTTGGATTTTCAAACTAACGGATGTATGGACACATTTTCCGTGGAGCATGGGCCGACAGCAGGCCAACGTTGCGACATGCATGAACCGCCTTCTAGCCAGCGGGAGCAGATTTGTTTTCTGTGGGTACCCCTTTAAAAGCAGCCAAGACAACGGGCGCGCGTATTTTTTGAGAGCAAGGGAGACGCCCGCAAGGACAGTTGCCACAAGGCCCACAAAGGCCTCGTGACCCGATTCAGGGCTGGCGCATTTGCTGCATTTGCCTCAAGCCGGAGGCGGCCGAGCACTGATGGCTCGTTTCTGCTGCAAGAAGCTCCACTCAAGAAGAAGCTTCCAAATCCGTTTGGGTGATGTTGAGAGGAAACCCAAGCACGTGCACTGGGCCTCAGTTCGACCCTGCGGTTTGTGTTTGACTTTTGGAGCTTCCTTGTGAGCCTTTGAATTTCTCGTGCTTGTTGGCTGAAGCCTTTTGAGGGCCCCCA
The DNA here is from genome assembly GCA_963377175.1 of Effrenium voratum. NCBI lineage: Eukaryota > Dinophyceae > Suessiales > Symbiodiniaceae > Effrenium > Effrenium voratum. The sequence continues at coordinate 84,548 of CAUJNA010003232.1, forward strand.
TTTTGGGGCTCTGGAGCCAATTGTCGGTTGATGGGGCGCCTGGCCTTGTCACCTCACCTTGTCGCCTTGCGCCACTCATCGAAGTCATGTTGTGCGCGCTTTGATGTTGGAGTGCTGCACTCGGTGCAGCCCCACTCCGCGCTCAACACCTTCCTGCGCTGGCATTTCTCCAACGCAATTGTTCGGCACTCGGTCTGCAGGTGCGCCTGGAGTCTAACCTGTCCAGTACTTTCCCAAGGCATGAATCCGGTTCGCAGGCCTCGCGCGCTTCCGCTGAAGATTCGCCGGTGGCAGACCAAAGTCGGCTGGCCCAAGACTCATTTGTGCAGACTTCAGAGGGCGGAGCCGTGCTTTCAGCCTATGCGTCCGTGCGGCTTCCGAGCCGAAGCTTGTGGCTGAGTGGGGGTTCTTTTCCAGGGCAGGCACGGCGCACATGGCTTGCAATCTTTTGTTTTTTGGAGTGTGAAAAGAGCAGTAGGCGTTTTCAGTGCCTGGCGGCATCTCTCTCTCTCTCTCTCTATATATATATGTATTTATAGTTTGGCCGGAACCTGGAAATGACCTCTTGGCTTGGTCTCCACGCAGACGCGCGTGCTGGACAAAGGGCGCGTCGTGGGGGTTTGATGCCTGGCTGGGGGCAAGGTGTACTTTGCAGTTGGCAAAGGCCCCCACAAGACATGAGACGCTTATCCCAGCGGCATGTACTTGGTTTCGCAGGTGGGTAGCAAGGGTCTTGAAGAGACATTTGGAAAGGGCTCCCGTGACCCTGGGCTGAGATCGGAAGCCTTCCTCGACGCCTGGTTTGGGCGCTGGCGTTCGTTCATGAAGGATGCAATGTCAAGGCCCAAGCACGGTCCGCTCAGTGCTAAGCGTCAGGCTCGGGTCAATCTTAGCTTAGTAGCTGATATTCCTTTGCGTGGGCCCTGGCGCCGTGCTTAACGATCGTGCCCACATGAAGATAGTGTGAAAACCCTTGTCTTAGCAACATTCGTACAACCATACCTCTTAGACCTTTTGGAAACCAGCCATCATTATTTGTTAGCTGTCAAATAGTACGCTTTTGCGCGCCAGGGGGGGGGCTTTTTCCCTAAGTTCTGGCATGTCCAAACATCACTTTGCTGCATCCTGCCGAGCTGCGATTTCTGAGAGAGCCGCTCGAACCCCGCAGCCCACGGGCTCGTCTGCAACGTAGCGCCGCGTTTGCCGCCGGTTGTTTGGCGGTGGCGGCCTGCCATGTTCTGGGTGCCGTGGCCAAGTGGAACGTGAGGTGGCTGCGGGCCTTGGTGTTTCAATTGGGCTGTTGGCAAGGCTCGCCTTACAACTGTGGAGGCTGTCGCGCACAGCAGGATTTTGCAGGTGGACTGGCGACGCAGGGGTGCAACCAATTTTCCATGCGCTCTTCGGAAACCAAGACACTTGTGCACACTGTTGTTTTGTTTCTTGGGGCTGTGCCAGATTGCTCAGACGTCGGTGTCATGTGCAGCCTTCCACGAGGGGAGTCCCCTTACAACGGCCTGCCACTCTGTCAACCCCCATGTATCCGATGGTTTGGGAAAGATATATTGCCACTTTTTAGAGGCTTTTTGGGCTTTGTTTTGAGGGGGACTCCCCCGGTCTGTCGCATAAGGCATGGCTGATGGCCCTGCCGCTGCTGTCTGACTCCATGCTCACGCTGGACAGCGACGGGGGCGATGCGTTGCGCCGGCGCTTTTGATTGAGACGGCTGGGGGTTGACCAATATTCCACCAAACCAAGCGTACCTTTTGCTTTCCGTGTGGGCCATATCCATATCATAGTGGTTTTCCAAAATGGTCAGCCCCTGTAATGGACCTTTTGATCAACCCCTGTTTGTCCTCCCAGTTGGGTCGCTGCTTTTGTCAGTGGCGGGGACGACCAGATGTTCGCACGGGCGCCAGGTCAGCGCGGCTGCAGCTGAAAATGGTCCATGCCGGCATGCAGAGGGACACCCTGCAGCTGAAGGCCACTCCGCGTTTCGCTGTCTCGGGGAGTTTGTCGGATGTTTTGTTGTTGAATGTAGACTGTCACGTACTTTGTCAGGAGTCGCAGGGGTTGGTACCAGTGTGAAGCAGCCGAGCAGGACACGTTCAAACAGCTAAGAGACCACAAAGCCACCCGCGCTTCAGGTGAGTAACGGCGAGCAGCAAGCTGGAAACTGCAGACTGCTCTTTGTTGAACTTTGTTGCTTTGCATTTGCCATGTTTGATTCATATGGCGGTGGCATTGCTTTACTCCCCGATGTGCTGCACTAGAATGCAGCTATGTGACGGGGAACACAGTTTCCCGTGATGAGTGCTATTTAGCAGCCATTTCAACCCCCCCTGCCCGCCCAACTGTGGATATATATAAATAGTGCAGTACTTGTACTTCTGTTTGTGTGAAGATATGAGCAACACTTTAAAGCCTCCGGCTCAGTCCGCCGACATTGTTCTTTGCTTTTTCTCCTGCTTCCTCTCTCTCTTTTCTCCTCCCCCGTGTGTTTTCTCGTCCTCTCTCCCTCTCTGTCTCTCTCCTCCCCATCCTCCCCATCCTCCCAATCCTCTCTCTCTCTCTCTCACTCTCTCTCTCTCTCTCTCTCTCTCTGCTTCTTTGCCTCTTTTTCTATCTCACTCTCTCCTGCCTCTCTATGCCTCTCTCTCCGTCTCTCTCTCTCTCTCTCTCTCTCTCTCCCTCTCTCTTTCTCTTTCTCTCTCTTTCTCTCTCTTTCTCTCTCTCTCTCTCTCTCTGCTTCTTTGCCTCTTTCTATCTCACTCTCTCTCTCTCTCTCTCTCTCTCTCTCTCTGCTTCTTTGCCTCTTTCTATCTCACTCTCTCCTGCCTCTCTATGCCTCTCTCTCCGTCTCTCTCTCTCTCTCTCTCTCCCTCTCTCTTTCTCTCTCTCTCTCTTTCTCTGCTTCTTTGCCTCTTTTTCTATCTCACCCTCTCCTGCCTCTCTATGCCTCTCTCTCCGTCTCTCTCTCTCTCTCTCTCTCCCTCTCTCTTTCTCTTTCTCTCTCTCTCTCTGTCTCCCTCCGCTCTATGTCTCTATCTTTCTCTACCGCCTCGCTATGCCTCATTCTCCTGACCTCGTGTCTCTTCCCCCCCCCCCCCCGGTGGCTGCCTCTCTTGCCTCTCTCTTTCCTGTCTCTTTTTTGTTTCTCTCTCTGTTTCTCTCTCCGCTTGTTTTTTCTGTCTCCTGCTCTGTCTCTTTCTCGATCTCGGTCTTTTTCTCTCACTCTTTCTCCGTCTGTCTTTCTCCCTCTTTCTCGCTCTCTGTCTCTGTCTCTGTCTCTGTCTCTCCCGCTCTCTCTCGCTCTCTCTCCTCTCTCTGTCTCTCTCTCTCTCTCTCTCTCTCGCTTCTCTCTCTCTCTCTCTCTCTCTCTCTCTCTGTTTGCATTGCAGCGTCATGCCCTCCCTGAGTTGCCTCGATTTCCGTGCACTGCCCCTTCATGACCCCTGAATTGTGTTGGTACTACTGGCTTTCCCCTTGATTTCCCCGTCATGTCCTTTTCATGTCTCGGCCTTTTTTGAGGATGTCCTGCCGCGCAGTATGTGGGCACCCCCCCCCCCCCCAGCCCCCACCCTAAACCCTACGTATCAGACGTCGGGCGAGGGGTGTAAGGGGGTATCCTCTATCCTCTCTTAAGTATCCGACACGCCTCCGTAATGTCGGCGGATACGTTGATTCTATCTGGAATCAGACGTGGTTGCAGATTTTTGCCGGCCGCGGCTTGCGTCGCAAGGAGGCGCAGCAGCGCGTTTTGTTGCGGGAGCTGAGCCGTGAGCGCCGGCGCGTTGATCTCGCGCAGAGGCGGTGGCTGCGGCGCTGCGCTTGCATTTAAACACATTGTGGCCACATTGGAGCCTCAACAGCGGCACAGCACAAACACGTGAAGGGGCTTCAAATGTGGCATAGGTTTCAGTAATTGTTCTTGAGGATTTTCGGTACTCGCATGAAGCTATTTGAGGTGAACAAAAACATCGAGATGTGTTACAACTCAATAGAGGTGCTGCCGGTGGACTGATGTCCCTTTGTTGGGTTGCCCATGCCTGCGGCGTTTCGGTGTCATGTTTTTGAGGGAGGCTCACGGATTCTCAGAGATTGCAACGAAACCAAGAAACACCACATCAATTGGCAGGGCCCAAATCTCCTGCGTGCAATCCCTTGTGCAGGCATGTGCGCACGCATGCACGCGTAGACATGTGTGCCAACAAGCATGGATGCATCCTTGTAACTATGTAGGCAAAAATGAGGAGCCACGCATTCAGGCGTGCAAGCACAGCACATGTGTTCGCTTGACGAAGTGTGTCAACAAAATGAGGGGCTTTTCTTTGATGATTTTCCCGAGGGGCAGCAGACACAAAGGTTACGGAAGCTATGGCCTTGAAGCTGGTCAGGCAGCTGAAAGCGAAGAACGCGTCAGTGGCGGACATTGTGAAGGAGATGTGGCCGAGCTGTGTTGAGGTCTTGTCTCCCAAGCAATTGGGGCCAATGCTTCAGTTTACTTCCATCAGGTGAGTAACGCAACGAGTCAAAGAGCACTCTTGTAGAAGGGCACTTTGAGTCGCTTTAGTTAGAGGTTGCATTTGTGAGGTTGCAAAGAGTCCTGGGCAGAGCCTTTCCCGCGCCCCGCTCGCTGCAAACAAGCGCCGTGCCAGCCAAGGAAATGGGGGTGGCACACACTTGTTTCCTGCACACTCGGACATGCACCTTTCTTGCCTTTCTGTTGCAGGAGGCCGCCCGGGGCAACCTCAAGGAGCTCCAATCCCAGCTGAAAGATTTGAAAAAGGGCCTGCACTACGCGCACCTCGGCACAGAGTCAAACCCCAAGGGCGAGGGCGGCAGGGAGTTTGGGACAGGCTTGGGGGCAAAAAGAGGGTAGATTCACGTTGCATGTGGACCCTTCACATAGGCTAGCAGGTGTCTTCACTGGGCAAGGTAGTTTCGAGCTTTGTGAAGCCCCATAGTTCGTATTCAGGGGGATATCGCCAACGAAAAGAACTCCCTGAGTGGGGGCGTCCTTCTCACTATATATTTACGGAAATGGCGCTTGATTGAAGCAGAAGGCAACTTGGTACAAAAGAGTTGCCATTCAGTTGTCCAACAACAGAAAGAGTCAGAAAGAGGGCACGTCCCACCAAGCAGCAAAAGCCTGACAAGCTCCACGAATCAAACCAGTCCACCAACGCCACGCACGAACCAACACTATGCACAAAAGAAACGCATGCAAACCCAGCAAGCCGGAACCGACCAATTGAAACCCGACCCCAACTGGTGAAAGCCAGCTTTTTGGCCCCAGGAAGGCCTACCTCAACGACTCCAAGCAGGAGCTCACCAACCTCACCGCAGAAGCGGCGGAGTCGTCACTGCCGGAGGCGGGGGGGCGGGGGGAGGTAGGCAAGCGGCGGGTGGTGACCCCTGATAAATCTCACCCTGCGGTTTTACAAGGAATCGCAAATAAGATAAATCTGCAAGCCCACCTCATACCATTGCTAAGTGTCCCATTATATTAAGTTCATATTTTGACTTTGGACACCAGACAGCATCGAACATGCCCTGGCATCGCCTGAGGGAGTTTTTTTTTTTTTTTTTTTTTTTGAGATGTGATGTAGAAGGCAAGAAGCTCATTGAAGAACACCGTTGACATCATAAGTAACATATTTCGAAGAGACTCATGGGCTTAGCTTCATTTCAAATAGTCTTGCTACTCCGGCTTCATCATCATTGCCGTGTTCATGCGGACAGTTACCCTAGTCAACTCATACAAGCGTTTTGCTTACTCACCCATGTGAATGGAACAGCATTGCTACAAGCAGCGGCCGGGGGTTAGGAGGTGCATAATTCCAGTTGGCAAGCCAAATTCTTTGCTGACGCTTGAACAAAGCACACCTTTTCTGGAGGTGTCCCTTAATGGACGTCCTTGAAATATTTTTTGCCCAAGTCACCAAGTTAGCCAATTCTATTCCTCCATTTCTCCATTCCTAACTTTCCTTTGAACCCGGTCGAGTTCTGTGAAGGGCTCAGATCCCCTCCGCGTTTTTGGTTGCCAGGAGCTGCGGGAGGCGAAGGAGGAGCGCCGGGCTTTGCAGAAGGCCGCCGCCAAGGCGGCCGCCTGTGGGATCACGTGGGGTGGGAAGCACGGAGCTCCCGGGAATTTCGAGTGCTGCTGGACATTTGGTTGTGTGGAGGTTGGCATTAGGTCGGAGAAGGTTAGATGAACAAAGTAAAGAATCTTAGGGTAGACGCGTAGAAAGTTCGGTGACAAATAGTTGGACAGATTAGATTACCAGGTAGCGAGGCCGTTTGAACGGGTAATTAAGCGTGCGCTCGGACAAGGCAAAGTATAAACTTGTCCAGGATTTCGCAACATGCATTGCCCCAGCTCACTGCTTTTCTGTCAGCACGTATGGTAGCGTTGATGGAACATGCCCCACATGTACCAACTGGATTCTCACCCCCCACCGCTTGCAGGATACCATTATGGCGGCAAAAGCGCCCTCATTTGATTGGATCTGCCCGAATTGGGTCAATTGATGTTGCACGTTCCTCCACGGCCAGCATCACCAATTGCCGGTGCGAGGCCACGGCTAAGGAGAACCGCATGTGGAAGAAGACCCTGCAGCATGAGGTGCGCTGGTACATGGGAGCTGTTTTGCGGTGGGTTGCTTGCTGGGACAAGATCACCCACACTTGATTAGGACGGATGCCCGTCCAGCCCGGCTTGGTGGTTGATAGGGCTATCGCAACGGGGGAACTTGTTCGTTTAGATCAATCATGATTGACGGTGGGTCTGGCCTCGCTCTGTCGGGTGTGTCAACCTAAGTACTTATCCAACTGATCACATACAATAGAATAAGGCACTCATGACAAAACAGTAGAAAAAGCAAATATGAGTACATCTTAAAAGCACATAGACTCATGAAGAAGATAGACAGATACATTATTTTGTGGCCTTTATCCTTTTTCACTGTCATCCGCCTTCGCATTTTTCCTTTTCCTGTTTGGTTTTCCATTGTTCCTCAGAGACAGACGACAGGTAATTGCAGGAATGAAAGGAATCTGGAAAGGATGGGGCTCTTGCTGGCAGAATACTAAATCCTAAGGCATGCATTGGGGAAAAGATAGTAAGAGTAGCAGAGAAATATTGAATTGTATTGATAGAAAGCGAGAGGGAGAGTACAACATGTTTTTGCTCCATTCGATATTGTTCCAGATGCCCCTAAAGAAGGAACGAACAAATGTGTGCTACAACATACACTTGTATGTATCATTGCAATCCTAGGTCCACTGCAGCATTTCGTGAAGGATCGATTCCTGTTGACCCACCTATGGTATAGCAAACCGTGATACAAAGAGAAGCGAGAAGACAACCTAAGTATTTCCATTGTGTAAACAAGATGGGTTGGAGAAAGATTTAAAACGCCAGTTAAAGACTCTTGTGCCAGTTGGCAAAGCTATTAAGATAGTAAATCCTGTGCTTGTTTCATTGAAGTCGCTTCGCGTTGCAAACGTGTCCAAGATGCATGCTCTGGTGTTCACGGCCCTTGCCAGGCTGGCTGTGTTTCTTCTGTCGTCGGCTGTTTTGTCTTGTTGGTTTACAACGAAAACTTTCGTTGTTTCACATGTTTTTGTTGTTTGCTTGTTTGCTTCGCGGGGGTGGGGGGGGGAGGGGTCTGCTGCACGGACGTGTTTGTTCTTTTGTGCTCGACGCAGAAAGATCGACCCCCGAGGTGGAGCTCAGTGACGCGCGCCAGAAGTACCGGGAGAGCCTGGAGCAGCCCGGGGCCCCAAGCGTCGACCTGACAACTTGCACAGTCTGAGAGTCTGTGAAGCCTGGATCAAGGTTTGGTTGATTCATGGGAAGGCTTTCCCAGACAGGGGAGCTGTCGTCTCCTTTTGGCGGGGGACAAACCCTATTGGTCTGCGAGGTTTGTCAACCTGGGACCCAGATTTCTCACTTTTCAAGTTGCAGACGCATTCCTGAGCTTTGGGAGGAGCCCCAAAGGCCCTTGCTGCAGGCAGCTTCTTCACATTTGTCATGTGGCGGTCAAAAAGAAGCAAGCTGGCTTCTTGGGAAGCGCTCTGCCTTGTGGGCAAAGCGGTAAAGGTTTGCTTCATCTGGGTAAAGGTGAAGGCTGCAGAAAGAGGCTTCTTTCAGCTGGAGTCACCGAGGCCAGGGGGGAGTGTTCCTCCATGGAAGTTGCCAAAGAGGGAAGCCACCAGTGCCGTAAGTGGGGGACCTTAAGGCTCGAGGAGCAGGAGGCGGCGCGTCCGAAGCAGTCCCGGCGCCTGCGCAAGGCGGGGGGCACTTTGTGACCTTGTGCTGGTTGATTGTCAGTGGGCTCACCTTCTCTATGCGGGGTCCTCATCGCTTTTGAAGGCGGAGGGCCTCCCATGGTCTTTATAATCATGTCGATAAATCTGGGGTCCCCAAAATGATCACCATCGAGGGCTGGCCAGGGGGTGAGCCTACAATGAGGTCTTGATGTGAGGTTGCTTGCTGGCCTGGAAGGTCTTCAAACACGGTCAGGTGTCACCCTCCGAGTGTCCGACCTTCTGCGGGGGCGGCAGGTTGCGCTCCTCCACCATGAGCCATAACCTTGACTTCTCGCGAAAACAGGAGTTGGGTTCGAAAAGAATGTGGCCTCGGTCAAAGCATGGGCACAGGCACCCGCTTGTTCTCCCGAAGCACTGATTGAGCAACTTACTGTAGTGTAGAGTCCTTGTCTTGGGTTCAGCAGATTGCAGCGAGGCTGGCAACTAACCTGCATTGTCAGTTCGGGTTCGTCATTTGAGTCCAATTGAGTGTCCTTTTGGCTTTCCAAGTCTTGGAGCCACGGAGTCTCTGATGGCCGGGGTTGATTGACGCTATATGGCTGCTCATTGCTGGAAGCTCGCGCAACTTCCGGCCTAGCACTGCAGGGCAACGAGTCTGCCGCCGAGGCCGAGATTGGGTGGGTTCATCAAGATAAACTTGTACTGTCCTACTGATTGCACAAGATGTTTGGTTTAGGCCGGCCGAATCTGATTTGGGTGAGCACACTTGAGAGTCTGAAGCGCTTGGCGAGTTCATGTGTTGGTTTGGGTCATGTAGGCTGCCTGCGTTGGTTCAGCGCCTGCATGAGGAGAGAGTGTTGGACAGAGACTGACAGAGACCATGCATGCAGGCAGGGGGGCAGGCAGACAGACGAACAGACAGAGAGAGAGAGAGAACCGACACAGGCACAGACACAGGCACAGACACAGGCACAGACACAGAGACAGAGACAAAGACAGAGACACGGAGAGGCAGAGACAGAGATAGAGATAGAGACAGACAGAGACAAACGGCGACGAACAGGCAGACAAACATGCCTGCATGCAGACAGACTTACCACCACCTACGCACCTACTTGTCTACTTACGCATGCGCACAAGCACATAGACAAACACATGCACGTACACATGCATACAGACAGACACACACACACACACGCACACTGCATTTCCATTTGCAGACACATGCACGTACATGTGCGTTGCATATGCATGCACTTGCACACACACACACATGCACATGCGCTCATACGCATACAATTAGACATCGTCATACACATACACAGGCGCATGCACATAGACACAACCATTTACACACGTAGCTCGCACGAGCGCACACACACACACATGTATATATATATATGGCGGAGTATATACACATGCATGTATGCATGCATGCGTGCATACAGACAGAAGGACGGACACACAGACAGACAAAGAGGCAGATAGGCAGACAGACAGGCAGACAGATACATAGATACATACAGGCATACATGCGTACAGACATGCATACATATGTATACATACAGACAGAAAGAATGACATACCTAGATACGGTACAAGTACACTCAGCACATACAGCACATACATACATGCATGCACACATACATGCATACATGCATACATGCATACATGCATACATGCATACATGCATACATGCATACATGCATACATGCATACATGCATAATGCATGCTTTCATGCATACATAGACATATGGATATGTCTATACATATTCGTATAAGTATACTTATATATATATATACATAGTTTCGTTCACAGTACATGTACATATGCATATGCATATGCATATGTATATACATATGCATACATCCGTGCGTGCGTGCGAGCGAGCATGTAAGCGATATGATTAGTATGTTGCGATGTGTTTTTTTCATGCAAATTGCACATGCCGTGTGTAGCCCAATAAAATCACACCCACACACACACACATATATATATATATAGTTGTATGTACATACATATGTTTGTCATGTACGTGTATGTACACGTATCAAGATTGACGTGTGTGTGTGTGGGTGACGTCATCGTGGCAGGCGGAGCAGGTGGCTCACAGCGGCCTGAGGCAGGCCCTTGCGCGGGGTTGCGACCGTTCTGGAAGGCCCTTCCAAACCCCGAGAAGCAACCGCCGGTCCCATCTCGAGAGTTCTCTTGTCTGGAGCCCAGCACCTTTTATACTTTGGTAACGTCTTGTTCTGTGGCCAAGGTCGCAGACCACTTGTGTGCCCACATGGACCCCCAAAAGTGGTTCCATGAGATGCCTTTGTGTGCGAGATCTTGGGTGGCGCTCAGACGGTGGGGCACATTGTCCTCTTGCTAGACTTGCCATCCGCCCGTTTCAAAAGCAGGCTTGTCCGCTTCCATGCTTTTTGGTGGGAAGGTGCGTTTTGGCTGTCTTGTTGGGTTTCGATCATTCCAAACCCCCTTTGTTGGCAGCGAGTTGTGAGGGCATGTGGCGAAGTGCCAAGGGACCTCCTGATCACCATGCTTCGAAGAGGCTCAGAAGCAGGGAGCCCCTCCAACAATGGCAAAACATTTGTCAACATTTGTCACGGCATGTTGTCAAACAGGCGAAAAGCGGCTGGGGGCAGTGATGCCAGAAGCCTGAAAACAAAACCGCATCACATGCCAGGCGTTCGCGTTTGACGGTGAGCGGTGACGACGACCGGAGACGTGCTAAAAAAAGAATTGACTCCTTGGGTTGCTAGCGGGTAACGCCCAAAGTGACGCAGCAGTTTCCATGTGCTTGACCCACAGTCCTGCGTGACGCCTTTCGAGCCAACTTTTACGCGAGCGCGCATCTGCAGCCCTCTGGCTGAAATCCTTTCCGCAGCCAAAGTAAGAGGGGAGCAAGTCTTTTGGGCCCGTCCTTGCGGGCCGCTACATTTTCCGGGGTCGGGAGGGTGGGGACCTCACCGCCCTTCCCGCAAGCGGCGCAGACAGTCGCACCATGGCCACGGCGGCCGCGCGCCTCCGACACCGCATGCTGGGCTTCTTCGAGGGAGGGGAGGCGGACCACGTGGCAGACCCACTGCTGGATGTGGTGCACCAGTACCCTGAGGAGGACCGGAGGAAGAGTTTTCTTGCTTTTGACAAGGAATGCACCTGTATTTACGTCTATTTGTGTATGTACGCGGATTTGGACGTGCATTGTCATGTGCGCAAGCATGTATGCATGTTATTTTTGTAGTATTCGATTGGTTGAGTGGCCACACGTGAACACGTACGGGTGGGGGGTGGGGTTTTGATTGGAGACGAGCACGCGCCGAATTCCAGGCCGCGTGGTTCATCAAGGTGGTCATGTTCTTTGGGAGCATCTCCGGGGTGATCATTTCCATCCCCTGCTTCCTGGCCTATGCTTTGCCAGCTTCTTTTGCTTCTTTTTTGCCTCAGTTTTGAAGCTTACGGGGGTCCAAGGTTAGTGGAGAGCCCTCAAAATAGCTTGGTGCCTTTGATCAGTCAGTCAGTCAGTCAGTCAGTCAGTCAGTCAGTCTGTCTGTCTGTCTGTCTGTCTGTTTGTCTGTCTGTTTGTCTGTCTGTCTGTCTGTCTGTTTGTCTGTCTGGTTTGTTGGTTTGTTAGCTTGCTGGCTTGTTTGTTTGTTTCTTTGTGTGCTTCTTTGTTTGTTATTTTCTTGTTTTGTTTGGTTTGATCGATTGCATGTTTTTGTTTGTTGGTTTGTTTCCCGGGCCCGATGAATGTGCAAAAGGGCCCTTTGGTAGGTTCCATGTTGGCGGACAGGAGGGTGCGTCTTGTGCTCCATGATTGCTCCTATCAAGGGATGTTAGATGTTTGACTTTCCAGACCAGCCCCGCGTCTGGAGGCGGGGTCTTCCTCACCATGTACTGGGCGGACTGCGGGCTGTGCAACCGGCCGCTGCGGTACTGGATCCTGGTGCACTGCGCTCTGCAAATGCTCCAGGCGCCGGTCAGGCGCGGAAGGCGTTCGGACCGGGACCTCTCTGGGCTTCCCTGGTGCTTGGCTTATCCTTTTCAATGGAATTCAGGGGACCGGAGAATTGGAGAGTGGGCATGCTCTTGAACTAGGTCTGCAATGGCTGTTGCTGTTGCCGCCAAATCGCAGGCTTCAAGTGAGGGTGGTAGTTACGGCCAGCGGTCTTAGGGGTAAGGGGAGCTGAAAATTGGTGGGATCCTTTTTGGGGAAACCGGCATCGAGACACCGATTTGGAAGGGTCGGCTGTTGGCACAAGCGCGCTGCCCACATGGAAGCTTCCCCAGGCTTGGGACAGGTCCTCGGGTGAACGGGGTGGGTGAGAGGGGCGGGAGTTCAGCCTGGGCAACTTTGACAAAGCCAGCCACCATTCTAGCCAGTTTGTGCTCGCAAGCTAGAGAGCCCAAGTTGTCTCCCACAGCCCGAAACCTGCAGACGACCCGTTGCAGGCTGGTCTTTTTCCTGCGGCTCTGCCATGTGCAGCGCATCAATGGAAACATCCAGGACGCATTTTTTGCAGGTGTAAAATCGGCCGCACCCATGAGACCTTGGGGCGCTGTTTTGGCTTCTCGTGTGAGGAGTGTGTGAGGCAGCTGACGCACAGCGCGGCGTGGAAGACCAGCAAGGTGGTGCCCTGATTCAAGTGGTCGAGGTGCCATTTGATCGAACGATTTCCATCCGCATAGGTTCAAGGCCGAAGGCCAAAGGGAGGGGATTTGGGTACGGTTGGTAGGGAGGGTGCAGGGTCAAGTCAAGCTCGGTTTTGGATGTGTGGGTGTTTTTTTTTTTTTTTTTTTTTTTTGTTGCGAGAATACGAAGATCGTGCAAGCAGTAGTGACGCAAGTGGCTGGGGGTACGATTTGCATCGACGGGGGGCCGGGGGGCCTGGTTAGATGTTGTGACGGGTGTTCTCGAGTCCCCGTCCGAGGTATCCATCATCACCTACGGGTGGTTCATTTTGGGTGTGGCGCCTCGGCTCGAAGTTGGCGATGTCTTTTGTGGGTATTTTTTTGGTTGTTGGTCTTTTTCGCCTAGCCCTGGCACAGGGCTAACCCTGGCAGGTGGTTGGTTGGTTGGTTGGTTGGTTGGTTGGTTGGTTGGTTGGTTGGTTGGTTGGTTGGTTGGTTGGTTGGTGCTGATGTAAGTGGTTCTTGAGAGGTTTGGCTCCTGAACTCGACCTACTGCAAGCCTTGCCCGGGTCTCTACCGGCTATCCCTGGCGGTTATTTTTGCAGCGGTGGCCAGGCACCCGTCGAGCTCCGACTGACTCGGGTGGTTTGGGCCTATGTTTGCGGAAGCTGATCTCTTTGGACAGCTGAAGCAGCAATTTAAATTTGATTTTAAGTAGTTTTTTTTAGCAATCCTAGATGAGAGGGAGGATCTGGAAGGCATCCAGTCGGTGTTCTTGACTATTGGAGCGAGGGCTTCAGGAAGAAGACTGTTCGCATAGGAGGCATAGAGTCAAGAGGAACCGCATTTTCCGGTCAAGCATCAGAGGCAAGTTCAAGCTTGGGGTTGCCGGGACAATTTTTAGTTATTGTGGCCCTTCCCGTTTCTCCCAGCGTGGCGCCGGCAACTAACTTGTCCCGTTGCACACACCCTGTCCGTCCAGAGAGGTGGCGGTTATTTGCTCATTGGTTTCCTGTTGTCTTCTTTGTCCTCTTTATTTTGATGTGGTTGGTGCGTATCAAGACTGGTTTGCTTTTGTAGGAGTTGTTGGCGGGGTAGGCTCCTAAGCCAGGCTCAAGTGGTTCCAACCCCAGGCCAGTTTCCATTGGTATACTGCATGATCATCCGCACCAACAGTTGAACCAATGTCCCGTAGCACAGCACTGGTTGAACTCGAACTTCAGTTGTTCCTCTTGTCAAAGTCTGGAGTGGGGGGAGTCGGAGTGGCACACGCGCTCGAGGATTTTGGATTCAGCAACTCGCGCGTAGGTTGCTGATGACCCTCATCGTCTTCTACCACTCCTTCCCCCCGCGTTTCCAGGGCCAATCCGCGCCCAAGCCCCGGGGCGCCAACCAGGCACAAAGAATCAAGAAAGTGCACATATACACAACACCAGAAAAAAAAAGGGGCAGAGACATGGCGCTAGCCGCCACAGGGCTTTTGCTGGCTGTGCGAGGAGCTCATCGACTCAATGCCACTCATTGTCTTCGTCCCGGAGACCAAGGGCCAGGACCTGTTGTGTTCTGCCGCTACGTGGGGCGCAGCACGACGGCGAGGGTGAAGAAGGGTTGGTTGTACCAACTCGAAAAGGCCGTTTTGTCCGCCATGCCGTGGAGGGGCAACATGTTTGGCCTGGTTGAGGCAAAAGCTTTGCTAAGCTTGTGGGCTCAAAAGTGGCCTGCTGGCGTCGCAGCGCTTTGCCGCCTGTTTGGAATTGCCTTTTCGACATTCCTGGTTCGTAATCTTTGTGGGTCGATGCCAAAGAAGAAGACTTGTCTGAATCAGGGTGGTGAAAAAGGCATGTTGGCTCTTCTGGCCCATGGTTCCTCGCTTTTAGTTGCTTTTGGCCCATAGAAGGTGATATTGTATGGCTGGGGGAACGGGAACCCCCGCTTTTCTCTTTAGTTTGTTGCAGGGTCTGCCGCGCAACATGTTCTGCTTCTGGAAGACATGTAGTGGCATAGTTCTGCTTAGCCTAAACCCGAATTCGTTGTACGATGCTTGCAAGAGGTTTGGAAGCGGAACAGGGCCTTGAGGCTTCAATACGAGCTTTGTTCATTCCTCAATTGGGGGCCCCGTTGCCTGCCCAAGCTGTGCAAACAAATAAAAATGCCTCTGGGAGCGCCAGGAGTCCGGCTGCGCGGTGTGCCTCAGCGACTTTGAGCGGGACTGCGTGCTGCGGCGCCTGCCCTGCAGCCACAGCGCCTCGGCTCGGACGCGCAGCGCCAGGCGATTGCGAGAAGGTTGCGTTGGGAACGCCCGGGCGGTTGGTTTTGTTTCAGTGGGGCCGAGTGTGGGTTTTGGGGACGGGGTTATGACCTCTGGACTTTTAGCTGTGGTAAGCATTTTTGGGACTGGTACTTGTGGACGACTTTCTGATTCTGAGTGGCGAGGCTCCTACTATTTGGATTGCGTTTGACAGGCAAACCCTCTGAAATCCCCTATGAATCCCCACGAAGCCCCCATGAAATCCGATGGTCGCACGTGGAAACGAAATCGGGGCGGAGATGACGTCACAGCCTCGATGGCTGCTACCAGCGAAGTACACCAGCCACAAACCATGCCAACCAACGCACAGGGTGTTGTTTCTTACCTGTGATGTTTTGCCTTCCCGGACTTGGCTTCTTTCGGGGGTGGATCTCCAACCTTTCACTTTTTGGTTTCAACGCGTAGGGCAGGTGGAGGGTAGCCCCCTTGATGCGCTCCAAGAAAACTTGGAGCTTCGTGATATTGGGAGCGACATGGGAAAAGTCGTCTTCCGGTCGTCTCAAGGCGGTTTGTGTGGCCCAGAAGCTGGCGCGCTTGCTCGGTTGTGTTGTGGTAGGGGCGCAAGGTAAAAAGCTCTGTCGTGCCAAGAGGCAAGAAATGGCGTTTCAGGTTCGAGGAGTCACTCTTCGCGCCAAGTGCGATGACGGAGACGGTGCTGTGGAGACTGCTGTAGCGGGTGTGGTGTTCTTTTTTTTACACGGGAGCTTTGCGGATCTTTCATGCGGGGATCCGCGGATGATGAAAGCTGAAGATACATGGCGCGACTGCTGTGGGATTTGTGCCCTCCGACTCATCGGCCGGGATGAGACTTGAGGCTTTCACCGGGGCTGCATCGACAAGTGGCTGAAGCGGAACAAGGTCTGTCCCCTGTGCCTGCAGGACCTGTTAGATGTTGTTTTTTGTTTTTCGTTTGTTTTGGTTTGGGAGGTGGTGTGAGTAAAGATGTTAGATGACACATGTTGGCAATGTTGAAGAATGGTGTCTATGCCGGTTGTTTGGATGCATTTTTGAGGAGGTTTGTGTGCGAAGGAATGTAGGGTGCATGAAACTAGGGTTCCCTTACTTCAACGAGAATAAACATCTCCAAAGACGCTTATCGCGACTATCCCTGGCTTAAAGGCCGGACCCGCATGAAACTCCCCTGAAGGTCCATGAGCACTTCTTTCCGATTGTTGTCTTTGCCTTATTGTTTCACCATCGCCGGCCGCCCTCTAGCTTTGCCACGACTTCGATGGGTGGCGTTAAGGGCTGAGAACCACTCTATGAATCAAAAGGGACCTGCGGCCAACACTTGAAGTTTGTTACGAAGATTGTTCCGCCCAAATCAGCAATCATAGTTCAGCCACAAGACGAATGCTTATCAGAGGCATGCTTTTGCTGTTGCCCCCCAGGACATTGAGACGTCACCGAAGCAGGGCAAGATGAAGTTAATATGATCCAACCGGCTTCGCACAACACGCCGAGCTTTTCTCTGCAGATGGGGCCCAGCTCGCGGCCTTGTGGCCGCCGGGCAAGTAAGAGTAGGCCCTTTCTGGCATTGAACCAATGAAGTTTGGACGTTTTCGCGGGTCGAGATTGGGGGCCCTCGACCCCGCCCTTCCTCAAAAAATGGGAGGGATGTGATCCCATGGCTTCAGAGACTTGAGACGGCGCAAGAGACGCGAGACGTCCGAGTGGACAGTTCAATCTGAATTCAAAGCGCTGTGACAGAGTCAAAAGCAGGTTTCGCGTGCACTGGAATGGCCGGGGCGGACCTGGCATGGGAACGAGCTTTCCCCCCGTGCTTGCTGCGGGAGCGCCAGAGTCAAGAGGGGATTCATCCAAAAACGAGCGTTTTCTGGATCCATTTCTTTGGTAGTTGTCGGGTGGGGACTGGCGTAGATGGACGCTTTCTTGGAGCCCGGGTGGAATCTGGCCCATGTGAGGTCCTAAAGAAATTTCCCACTTGGGAGAGATTCAGAGGGTGTCAGCATGAGGATGCCCGATGAGGGATCCACAAGAAAGCACATGAAATACTGATGTTCAAACAGGTATAGGTACGTAGGTGCATACGTACATGCATTTGCAAGTACGTGTATGTGCACAGACACACACACATACATTCGTGCACACATCTTGGTCTAACTCTCACGCACACATCGCACATATACGTCACATACATATATGTATCGGAAGCAGGTGGCGGCTCAGAAATCAAGTAAATCAACACACTTATAGATACATACTTTTTTTAATATCAATGTTTATGTGCACATACACGTTCATCAACATTTTGGGAGTGCCCTGCTTCCCAAGCGTCGGGGTGAGAAGCACCTGCAGGCGCGCAGTGGCCTCCGTGGCGCTGCCTTTGCTCCTGGCCAGCCTTTGATCCGACGGCGGGCGCCAAAAAAAACAGCCCCGAGGGCCGGGGAGGTGAAAGGAGCCAATGGCTGAAGGGTTTGGGAGAGAAAATGGCATGCCTTCGAAAAGGCGACCTGTACAAGTCAAGGATGAACATCTGAACGGCTTCGCCCCTTCTCCCCAAATGAGTGTTGATTCTCCCAGGAAAGACGCAGGGGGATGCATATTCATGAAGTTTGGATCCTCAGGGATGGATTTGATAAGTTCTTTTTTTGGACCTCGGACCAGTTTCGCAGACGGGCAAGTCACCCTCCAAAAAGGACGAGCCATTGTTTGTACCTTGAGATATATGACATGGATCAAAATAGTCAGCCGATTTCCCGCCTCTCCTTCTGCGGCGGAATGGGAAGGGGTTGGGATAAGGTGGAGAGGAGGCCGGGAGAAGCGTGGGCCTGGTTCCTGTTCTTGGCATGAGTGGACATTTGGTTTTCACCTAGCACTGGAAGTGGGCTCGGAAAGATAAGCCCCTCTGGACAAGTGAGGCTCCCAGCGTAATCCAATGGCTGGAGGCTGGCACAATTAGGAGACTGGAGCAACTCCTGGAATGGGCTGCGAAGCAAGTTTGAGTCATGTATGACAGGAACAGACGTGTAGGGTCAATATTGGATCACCACGAGTGCTGTAATCATCAGAGAGGTTCCCCTTAGGTAGAGCCTTGTCGGCGTCTCTTGCCTGGTTAATGCAGCGGGATTCTGCTAAAACTTCCTTTGGGCCTTCTGCCATCTCAAAAAAGGAAAGCAAAGCGCCTTACTCGCAGCCCAGGTATCGCAAGTCACGGACCCCTGTAGGCCCGGGATTGCGGCGATCCGACATCACAGCGTTAAGAGACATGAAGGGCCCACTCGCAGTTCAGGCCCCCGCATTTTCCAAGGGTCAAGAGGCAAGCCGTGACTGTTTGACCAGCGAGGGCGTGGGACACAGACACCTGCATTGGCTTGTCGGCTCTGGCTCCCTGAACGGGGATCGCCCAGCACAACTTGGTCCGGCCAGCGCCTCGGGACGGCGACGCGGTTTGGATGCCCCATTTGGCAAACATGTGGGCAGGACCCAAAATGGGTGTCGGATAGTCTTTGGGTTGGCATTGAAAGTGAAAGGGTACCAAAAGGAAACCAGTCTGAGAAATTGCAACGAGCTCACCTGGCAGCACAAGGAGCTCATCCATGATGAAAGTCCCTTTAGGGATTCCAGATTTTCATTTTGTGCGCCACAGTAATTTCCAGGAAACATGCCTGGGACCTCTATTAATGCAGGTGTCCTTGTGGAGGTATGCCAAGCTTTTGCAAACATGGGCAGTTAGGTTAAGGGATCGTGGGGTCGCCTGTGCAGACTAGCGAAAGCTCAGGGAAATTGTCGAACATCAGGGTTAAACTCTGAGTTGTTGCTTGGCAATGCCGTTCGGAAGTGCTGGTAGGGGTGTGCAGCGTTTGCGGCGCTCTGGGCTTGGGAAAGAAACCGCTCCACACTTGGTTCTCTGCCAAGGGAAACCATGGAGAATGGATTCTGTTGTTTTCGTACCTGTTTAACACCCAGTTGAACATTGATTGGTTGGGCCCAGTGGACAGAATTGGCCTTGCCAAAATGGACCATGCCAAGCAGCGCTTGCATCTCACAGGTGTGTGCCAGGGTTGTTTGACAAAAAAATGGTGGCCGTGGGCGGGTGAATCCACTTGTGTCGGGGTCTGGGTTCCGCGGCCGCGGCCTGAGGCTGACCTTTTTGAGGCACCAGACATGGCGGACGCCGCCGCGGTCGGGGCACCGGAAAAGGGGGGTGGGAGGGAAGTCCGGAGTCAAATTTTCCAACACGGATTCCCGTATTATTGCCTTTGGTGGTTGCAGCCGGATGTTGGATTGGAGCTCATAAGCATTTTCAGCCATTCAAAGGTTGGTCTTCTTGCCTACCCGACTTGGAGGAATTGCCCCTTCCAACAATCATGGAAGGATCCAGGCTTGTCGGTGGGGGTGGTGAACCTTTCATTTCCAGCAAGGCCCTCGGATAAGCAACAGGGAGGGGCCAGCATTATGACTAGGCTCACTTCGAAAGGAGAAGCCGGCGGAGAAGCCGGCGGAGAAGCCGGTGGAGGAGCCGGCGGAGAAGCCGGTGGAGGAGAAGAAGGAGGAGGTGAAGGAGCCTGCGGCCAAGTCGGACGCCAAGCCGGGCGACAAGCGCAAGGTGGGGTGGGGGGGGGGGCGACCAAAGGGCTGGAGATTGACCAGTGGCTTGGAGGTGCTGAAGTGCAAGAGCACCATTTGAGGGCCTCCTATTCACTAAAGCCTTCAGCCAGTGGGTGAGCAGCTGCGCAGCCTCCGGCTTTCAATGTACATTGGCTCCCCCACCAAATCGCCCGCCCTCTGCGCACTGAGCAGTGTTGGGATGCCCCGCTTGACGGTTTGAGGAGGCATGGTGCACAGAAGAGGGCGACCAGTCCACTTGCGTGGCGGCGTTTCCCACCCGTTCCTGTCGCGCGGAAGCGCACGCCAGCAAGAGAATTGACAGGGGAGAAAGGCGGAAGCTACGCGAAAGCCCACGCGTCAGCCCGTGAAGCCCAAACCCTGTCATGTTTTCGCCGCGCTGAGGACAAGCACGCAGTCACGCAGTCACACAGTCTGGCACGGCACGGCGCTATCCACACCCCAGCAGCCCTTGGAAAATGTACTCTGTTGACGGCAGGCTATGTAGGTGTGCTCAGTTCCTGCCTCACTCACCCTCCTACCCGCAGAGTTTGCACCCCGCAGGGCGGAGAAGATGTGTTTGGCAACAGGACCATCGCGTTTTGTCGCGGAAGCGCAGTGGAAGCCCAAAAAATGAAACAGGCCAGGAGAAATCATGTAGAACAACAATCAGAAGGGGGTATGAGCAAACAAATGAGACACCATTGCCCACGGACGGTGCGTTTCGTTCGTTGTAGTTTTGTGACATGTTGTTTGCTTTGTCTCATGAAGGCGGGAACTGACCCTTGTCACCCTTGTCTGTTTTCCAGAGCGCAAACATAGGGGATACTAGCCACTCGCTGCTTCAACGGTCCTGGGAGACGAGAAGGATGGCCCTGTTGGGTGGCAACTTGAGTTGAAGCCGCCACAATCACCAGGTCCAGACGGCTCGTCCGTCACTTTGGTTTCTCTTTCCGTTTTTTGGGGTTGTAGGGAGTTGTAGGGGCGGGGGGCGCACTCCGAAGACCACCCCTCGGTGTGAGCTCTCTGGCCCACCCAGAAAGCCACCAGGCGCCGGCGGGGGAGGCGGAGGCGAAGCGGCTGAAGCCCACGCCGCCGGAGCCGGGCATGGTGCGGAAGCAGGCACCCACTCGCCACGTTGTTTGCTGTTTGGGGGGGGGTTGATGTTGGGCGGTTCACTCTATATATTCTATATTTATTTTATTTTTGTCCCTTTGCAAGCAAGGACTGGCCCTCATGCTCTAGCCATTAATCTTGCTTGTTGACCTGGTCCAGACCATTTTGCGCACCTTTGCGTGCCACACGATGTGCCTTCGCTGGTGTCAGGTGGAGTACTACTTGAGCGATGAGAATCTCAAGTACGACAAGTTCTTCCACGAAAAGATCTCTGAGAACAAGGAGGGCTGGCTGGCCCCTTGGCGAAAAGACGAGATGTTGCTGCATACCCCGCAAAAGCTCTTCATTGCGGTCAACCTGCGCTCTCAATGTGGTGCTCCTGGGGAGTGCTGCTGCAGGCCTGAGGATAGCGCAGGGGAAACTATCCAAGGGCGCCAACAGGTGCCTCGTACGACCCCTGCAGTACTCACCCTTCCGCTTTTTGTTGTTGTGCGCGGTCCATGGTCCATGGACCATTTGGCACCAGGGTCAAGCGCCTTAAGGATCTCATGTCTGGCCATGAAGGATACAACAGCTCACAGGCTGGGCCTGCAACACAATGCTGTGCAACATGTTTGCTGTATCTCAGCAGGGGATTTATGTTCGCGCATTGCTCCCAACTTGGCCTGAAATCAAAGCGTGTTTGTGGCCCTCGCAACTCAGGCGAGCACTGCCGTTCAGCGGAGACCTATGTAAAATACGCGTTTCCAACAATTCTGAGACTTTCGCACCCAAACAATGAATTCTTGTGGATGTAGTTGCCCAAAAACGACTGCCATACGCGCGCGTGTGTGTGTGTGTGTGTGTCACACTATGCGCGTGTGTCAGAAAATAATTGAGCACCAATCACTTGCAAACACTTGCCAGACACTTTTACCGAGGACATGACGCTGATCCTGAGCTGCAACAAGATGAAGTCCATGCGCGCCACCAAGGACCGCCCTTAAGGGAAACACGACTTCTGTTGGGTGAATGTCTGGCCCCTGCAAGTTGTCTGCGCCAGAGAGAAGTGCCCAGGAGGATGTCGTGGCCTCGCTGAAGGAGTCCAAGATCGAGATCAAGGATGAACCCCCGGCAGGTTATATGCTGGTGGCGTTTCTGCCTTTCCTGATTTCACGGCCTTTCAGCCCTCAACACGCACACGGGAAGTAGTAGCTTGTTGTTGGTGTTGAGTTTGTCCGAGGTTGATTTTCCTATTGTCGTTGCAGCTGCAAGCATGTCTTTGCCCTAGGTGCAATCTAATCTCGGAGGGGGCCTCCAAAGAAGATTCCTTCAAATCATGTGTTTTGGGGTTCCATGCGGGTTGGCGCAAGGTAAGAGCCTTTCCACAAATCCATCTTGTTGGGCCGCTATGGCAGTCCTTTTTTGGATATGCACAGCCAACGCCGGCCATTTGCCCCTGGCCCTCTTGTCTGCCAGGGCAATGCGGTGCGCCGCCCGGGCAACGCGGCACTGCCGGCGCACCTGATGGGTGTGGGCGATTTGTTTGAGACAGCTCGCACTATCTTGCGGAGGATCTTGGAGAGCAGCGAAAGGGAAGGGACCATTCATTTTTCAGCCCCTGACCTAAGACCTGGCTGTGTTCAACGGGGTACCTCGTGGACTGGAGGTTTCTTGGGCCTGCTTGTTCGCCGGTCTTTGGCCAGGGGTCACGATCTCTTGGGAAGATGTTACGATCTCTCAAGGCTTGGCAGTGACTCTCGCATGGGTAATGGTACCTACCCTTGTGCAGGCTTCCATTTTGCCGGATTTACCCAGCAAGGTTGGCTTCCCTCAAGACGGGGCCCTTGGCTTGGGGAAATCGATGGAAGGCTCGGGGTCCAGCTTCTGAACCTTCCCGAGGCCCAAGCTGGAAGCCAGGCGGAGCAAGTCTTAGACCTGAGGGACGCGTGGGAGAAGTCAAATTCTCCTTTGGCCCCTGGGCTTGTCGCTCAATGGGAGAATCCGTCCGGCCACGCATCGTGTGGCTCAAACCACAGAATTTCTGCATGAGACCCCCCGCCCTAAGTCAGCAATGTAGGGATCCCACAGCGCAGGTGAGAGGTTCGTTAGCCCACTAACTTGTGCAGAAACAATCGCAAGCCGCTTCTGAAAGGATGGGTGTGAAATAAAATTGCTTGAGCACTTGATCCTTGGAGATATTGAGCCGCACCTGGTCAATGTTTGATTACACATGGTATGAGCAGTTCACCACTTTCTGTTGGGTTGAATGTCAGTCACTGCCATAAATCGAATTTGAAGCACCTGATCAATTTGCAAGGTGCTTGTTGCAAAGAGAGTTCTGGGTGCACCCACAAAATCTCACAAGCACGCCGTGGCTTAAGCTCCAAGCCAACTCCGCCGAAACCTGGAATTGCCTTTATTTTGGGGAGGGCTCGAGACGGAAACCAACAACGGGCGTCATGGGGAGCCTGAGGGGCTGTTGGCGGGGCAGGGCTCAAAACAGGATCTTGAGTGGGAACTGGGGTTGGAGCTGTTGGTTGTTGCCTCTAGCTGGGGGGCATGCAACGCGGCCCCAATATGTTTACCATTGTAAACGACCAACGCGCACTTGTTTTGAGTTGATTGGCTGGCTGCCTGGCATTGGCAGCTCAAGATGGTCTCATGGAGCCATTTCAGGGAGCTCAATGGGAGCGACAGCTGTCCAGCGCTCGGATGAGCGCATCTACCGGCATCGCGCCAGGCCTAGCCACGTCAAGAAGAACTCCATCCACGCTCATGATGGCAGCCTGGCAGAAAAGCAAATGGCTTGTGCTGTTCAAGGCAGAGGCCCTTTTGCTGGGCCAATTGACTTGAGCTGTGTTAGCATGTCATGAAATGTAGGGCCGCGGTTTGGCGATGATGAAGCTTCCCTGGGAGCTGGGCGGCCGGGCCTTGACGAATCACACGGCGCTCATTTTCAATTGAGCGACGACACCTTTATCCGTTCGCCACCGTAGATCCCTTAAAGCATGGTAAGTGGGTGCCCCCCTACTGCAGGTTTCAAGCATGCCATGACGTGTGGCAAGCAATCGAAGGTCAGCTCAAAAGATTCAAGGATACGCATTCATCCACTGCAGCAGGTAAATCCATAGACATTCCGAGCTATAGCCGCTGCCCGTGTTTGCGCTCGCGCAATGTCATTTCCATCGCGTAGATGACACCTCTCCGTCCAATATGTAACACACATACACACAAGTCCACTCGGCATTTATTGCTCCCCATATTTTTCTCTGCTTAGGAAAGCACCGATCATGATTTTTCGAGATTCGGTCATTCTCAGGGTTACCAGGGGGAGACCGCCCGATTGCCAAGGAGTTAAAGCGGTTGCTGCAAACGAAGGCCTCGTAGGCCCAGGCTTATTCAAGGCTTGTCCTGGGCTCGTGAGGGGCTTGCCACGGGACGGATGCCCCCTCTGTCCAAGTATTCTTCTGAAGCCTTGAGTGGTCTTACCTTGCCACCAGCCGCTGAGGTGGGGTGGTGGCCATGTTTAAGGGCGTGCCCGAAGAGCAGCAGTGGTCGCAGGTGAAAGCCGCAGTCCAGGAGCCTTCTTGAAGGGTTGCGAAGATGGGCCTCCTTTGTGCTGCTGACCCTCGATGAACAGCCCAAGTCAAAGGTTTTCTGCTTCAGCAAGCTTTGCCGGATTTTCATCGGGTTGTTAGTGGGAGTGGGGTGGTCTCAGGATGCATTGGTTTGCCCAAACACTTCTCTGATGGTTTGACGTCCCAATTTTGCACTAGAAGCCATTTGGAAGTCACTTCTCAAAATCCCAGCCACTGCGCCCCAAACCCGTCAAACGAGCCTGCCACAGCGAGAAGTATGGGCCGAGTTGCCGACTGGGCAATGGCTCTGAAGCTGGGGCGAGTGCATGGGGAAAGAAGTCAGCAGCCCTAGGTGAAGCTCTCCAGGAAAGCCTCTCAAAGGAACTCCCTGCGGGGACCCTCCGGCGTTGCACCGTGAAAGCTCAAGTGGGGCCAATGCCTATACAAAGGGACGCTCACATCTCGGTTGTTTCGGGGCGGGGAAAGCGTGGCCTTGTTCCCAGGAGAAGCTGCCTCCGAAGGTGAGCCTCTGGCATGTCAGCCAGGTGAACGACAAGAACGCGCCGCGGCCAAACGGGGAGGGACCCTGTGGTGGTGGACCGGGGCTGGGAGCCCACTCTCCCTCTCTCAGTCTGATGGTTGGGCTGCCTTTGAGGTCCTAGGTGTTTTAACAGGTTGTCCTTGAAAAAATCGGATCAACTTGGATCCTCTTCATGCAACTGTGTAATGGGCTCCTCTGAGTCGTTGGTGTCATGTTTGTTTCCTTGATGACTAGTTGGGTGTCCAACTGGTAAGATACGGCGGGCGTGTGACCATGTGTGAACGAACTGTGAATAAGTATGTGTACAGGTGATTTTCTTGAACGACATCCCAAAATGGAGTTTCCAAAAGGTGGATGCACAGGGAAGCCAGATTGCTGCAGCGAGGGGGGAGGTTGGAGACAATATATGGCAAAATAGGGGACGGTAACCAAAAGGGTGGTTTTCCTTTGCGTTCTCTTCAAGCAAACCTAAAAAGGGTCGTACTCATTTCACCTCCTCCCGCTAAAGATAGTCGCTCTCCTTCAGATTTCTCAGAAGGAACACCACCATGATTGGGCACGTCCAGTCCCCCTCCCCCCCGAAACCAAAATAATGTGTCCTGTTTTTCCCCCAACGCCAGATAAGGGTACTAAGCCTCAAAACACAGAAACCCAACCTGAACACCACAAATCACGGCCAAGGAGTGCACCCTGGCCTGCGCGCCCTTCGACGGGGACCTTGCCTTCTTCGAGGAGCTCAGCATCGAGCACGGCTCCGAGCGGGGCGGAAGCCCTACCCCCTTCCCCTTTTGGGCTGTTTGGGTGCCGAAGAAATCGTAAGTTGTTCACCTCCCCCATAGGAAGGCAAGGACCTTTTGCCAGGTTCCGTGTTTGGAGGGGGAGGGTGTTTTCTGTCATTTTTCCTCCTGGTTCAACTGATCTTTGGGTTTCCCCTTCTTTTGCCTGCTTGAGGAAAGGTACGCCTTGTATTGTCCGATCCTTCGGGCAAGAGGGCAGCCAGCAGAGAGGGTTGTCGCTTTGAAGAGACTACACCTGGCCCGACATTCTGGGATTCTGTTCTTTGTTGACACTGGTTGCTGGAAATGTGGAAAGGGCCTAACTGATCTCAATGACCGCTGGACACTGCCAAACTGACGAGGCCATTCTCGATATTGGCTTGCTGACACTTCGGCATTTTTGAGCCCCAAACTGCCTCATCTATGCGGCTTGCAGTGCAGGTTGGGCGGCGCCAAGATGACGTGCGAGGTCTGCTTCGGTGAGCCTCTGCAGAAGGCGGTCCGGTTCAAGGGCTGCAGTGGGATCGTTTATCCGAACGCTTACGTTGCTCTACGAACTAATTCTAGAAGCTCATGAAGCCCTCAACGTTTTGGGGTGCCTCGCTCTTGGGATTTGGGGGGCTGGGCGTGGTATGGGCCCCCCGGATTCCATGAATCCTAGCTGCATCCACGGAAGAAAACCGGATCAAGCTTTGGCCAAAACGAAGCGCTCTCCAAGGCCATCGGCGCCGCCGGTGGGTTAGTCAGTTGAACAGTTGTGTTGGCAATGCCGTGGTTTCTCGAGCCAGGCGCTCAAGGACATGCCGAAGCACATCCGCGACAAGCGGGAGAGGGAGTCGCGGAAGCGCCAGAAAGAGAGGCCGGGAGACCCCTCCCCTCTTCAACTCCTGGTGGTGGAGGCCAAGTAAGGGCCCTGCTGGCTTTTCAAGGGATCTGGGAGTTGGGCTCAGGCTTCTCGGGAGGTTTGCGGGTCGCTGTTGTGGCTGCGGATGGCTTAATTTCAAAGAGCTTGAGGAGTAAGCGCAGAAGGTCTCAGGGCAATTGTTCACTATGTCTACGGTTGGTTAGAAGCAGCAGGCACGTGCTGACTGTAGCTTGAGGCGGCATGTGTAACTTGTGAGACAGGGCCGGCGGA
Organism: Effrenium voratum; assembly: GCA_963377175.1. Taxonomy (NCBI): domain Eukaryota; class Dinophyceae; order Suessiales; family Symbiodiniaceae; genus Effrenium; species Effrenium voratum. The sequence goes on from CAUJNA010003232.1 coordinate 111,464, forward strand.
TTTTATTTGCACATCTTGAGCATCCCTGTCGGAATTGGTCAACCCGACCAGAGGCATCCCCTGAAGTTCCAAGTCACTCTTCGGGAAGTTCACTTGTTCTTCGGGAAGTTCAGTTGTTCAATTCATTCACCAAGGCGCATCTACATTCGCAAGCAGCTCCGTTTGAATCAAGTGTAGTCTCCCAGCCGAATCAGTTCCAAGTTCCCGGAGGAATCGTCCCATCAAGCTGGGCTCCTGCCACTTCAACAACGTCTCCATGCTCCGGGGCAGGGTGAAGGACTGCATTCACAGGCAAAGGGAGGTGTGAAATTGGGGTGGGCTGGTTTTTTTCTCCTTGGTCGAGGGGAACGGGTTTTTTCATTTTTGTAAGGATCAAGCATTTCAGCTCGGTACACATGGTGAATGCTGCGAGGGGTGGGGTTGGGGGGGTTCAGTTATCCACTGGAAGGCAGAAAATGCGCGAGATGTTGAAACCAACGTGGAACCATACAGATTCCAAAAGCCACCCACCCACCCAACCTACCCACCCCGCCCGCCCCGCCTTGCCCGACACAAGAAAGCAACCCCCCCCCCCACAATGGGTGTGCTTTGGAAATTGGGCTTGGGTGCGGTCTGCTAGTTGCGGCCATCAGGGGCCAAGAGAGGCTGGTGAGGGGTTTGGGCATGCGCAACTCGCGGGCGCAGGAGATCCTGAACTCGCGGAGCGACGGGGAGCAGCTGAAGCCTGACGGCAGCGACTTCAAGCTCATCAAGAGCCTTTTGGAGTTCCACCCCTCCACAGGCTGTGGGCGCGGGGAAGGGTACGGGAGGAGGTAACGATGTCTGAAAGTCAGTGGGGAAGGGAAGTTGACATCCTTGGCTTGGATTCGCATCCCCGATTTATTTTCCATTGGTTAGGCTGTGGCCCGAAAAGCTCCTCTATGTCGAGGACACTTTTTGGGGGCCTGCCCTAAGCAACCACTTGCGTCAAGCGCTTGGAATTGGCCTTGCGGGCCCTTGCAAACTCAGCGGTGATCTTGGCAGCAACTCATGCAACAAAGGTTGCCTGACAGGTTCAGTTTTTTTGTTTTGTTTTGTGGTGCTTGCCGGGACATGACATGGGCACCCGCCTTCAAAGCAGGTTCCCCAGATCTTGTCAGTCAGCCCCGTGAGGCAAGAGCAAGGGCCTGGTGGGCATCAAAGTGGCCCGCAGCCAGCAGGGTGACAGCCGCCCCTCGCTGCAAGGGGCGGTGGAGGACAAACTTCTTGGGGCCTGAAGTCAGGTTCCATGTAGTTGGTGGGAGGCCACCTTTTGGCGCCCCTTTTCCGTCCAAACCGATCTTTTGGTTTCCAAATTCCAGAAGAAGAAAGCTTCCCTTGTTTGCTGGGAGCAACGCCCTCTCACTTGCCCAAGTGACCTCTTTGGGGAACCCCCTTTTTGGGATGGCAACCACGCAGCCCCACACGGGACCCAACGTCTGACAGCCCCCTCCGGGGGCAGAGGGCATAGACCTGGCCGAGGTTGCTTTTACATGATCAAGGAGGACGGCGCCGAGGACCCACATCCTGAACCTCGGGCTTCGGCATTTTCTCCCTGGCGCAAAAAGACGCCCACCCAAAATGCTTCAGTTGGTGGGCCCATGGCAACCACAACCAGCCGCAACCAACACGGATCCGCCATGTTGCACCCGGACTTCAGGAGGACTTCAGCGCCAAGAAGTGCCTGGACGCGGTGGAGCTGAACCCCCCCTATGTGCAGCCCGAGGAGAAGACAGGCGCGAGTCGCTTCTGTTGCCCACTGGGCACGAAGCAAGGTTAACAAGCCAAGCAGATGCAGTGCGTGGCCAGGTGACAAGAAGCCGGCGGCGAAGGCTGCAGGAGCTGGGTGTGCGGACAAGCAATCGTGATGACTGATATTTGCTAGCTGCTAGTGCTGCCAGTTGCCCTGCTGACTATTCAGGGTGTCTAAATCTTTTGCTGTAAGCGATGGCTTAATTGCAAAGAAGGGACATGGAAGCACTGGGAAGCAGAAACTCGGGCCCAAAAGGCCCCTACTTGCTGAGCCTGGTGAGAGTTGGATGCACTGTGCCATGCTTGAGCACGTGCGCCCTTAGTCACAGTCGAGTCAAAGAGGCCTTGGCCAGCAGGCATTGCGTGTTGACCCCAGTTTTTCTTTTAAGCGGCAAGATCAGTTTGGTAAGTGGCGAATCCTGCCAGCCAGTTTCCCAGAGGCCGGCAGGGCCGAAATCCAACTCCCGGTGCGACTGTGCTTGCAATCTGCAGAGGGGTTATCAGCGCTTGGCTTTGCCGTTTGTTACCCTGGAGCTCCCGGAACTACCTCCCTCCCTCCCTCCCTCCCTCCCTCCCTCCCTCCCTCCCTCCCTCCCTCCTCCCTCCCTCCCTCCCTCCCTCCCTCCTCCCTCTCCCTCCCTCCTCCCTCCCCTCCCTCCTCCCCTCCCTCCCTCCCTCCCTCCCTCCCTCCCTCCTCCCTCCCTCCCTCCCTCCTCCCTCCCTCCCTCTCTCTCCCTACCCTCCCTCCCTCCCTCCCTCCCTCCCTCCCCTCCCTCCCTCCCCTCCCTCCCTCCCTCCCTCCCCTCCCTCCCTCCTCCTCCCTCCCTCCCTCCTCCCTCCCTCCTCACCTCCCTCCTCCCTCCCTCCTCCCTCCTCCCTCCCTCCCTCCCTCCCTCCCTCCTCCCTCCCCTCCCTCCCCCTCCCTCCCCTCCCTCCACCCCCCGCCCCACACCCCCCAACCCAACCCGAACCCGAACCCCCCCAAACCCAGACGGACCCCGAACCCAGACCCAGACCAAGACAGACCGGCCAGACCCCCCCCCGCCCCAACCCCAAAAAAAGAGACGAACCGAACCCGATCAGACCCGAACCAGACTCGAACCCTGAACCCGAACCCCCCCCGCCAACCCGAACCAGACCCGAACCCAGACCCCCACCCCCCCCCCACCAAAAAAACGGCGGGTCGAACCCGAACCCGAACCCGATCGATCCTCCCCCAACCCGGAGCCGAACCGGGCCAGAGCCCCCCTCCCAAAGCCCGAAGACGGGGTTCCAGAGCGCAACCCCCAGCGATGGGGACGAACAAGAACGACCAAGGCGTGCAGCTCCGCCAAACAAAAGGCCCGCATGAACGCTGGCAGGACAAGAACGACGAAGAACGTCGGGCTTCGCCAAACATAGCACTGAACAAGAACGACGGAGAACGCCGGGCTCCGCCAAACAGAGGCGGGGGGGTTGGGCGGGGCGCAGCCCGCCAAACATAGGCGGGGGTCCCGAAGGGCGCAACCCCGCCAGGCATGGAGGCACAGACAAGAACAACGAAGAACCGGGCTCCGTTAAACATCGGGGGTGGGAAAGAGAGGCGCAACCATGATAGAACACAGAAAAAGAGCGACCAAAATGATATGGCTCCACCAAGCGGGGGCTGCAGGGGAACCTTCGGCCCATGGAACGACAATGGGAACTTTGAACAAGAACAATGGGCTCGCGTTAACCGTAGGTGATGCAGCATCTTGACACTCTTAATGAGGTATCCATGCAGACCCTGCATTTTGGCTCAAATGGACAACACTGATCTTTGATAGCAGTTTCCAGAATCTTTTGATACATATACTCAAAGCCGTATGCGCTTATCTCCACGGCACAGTGCCTTGTATGAGAGCCAAGACACAAACAAGGCCTCCATGGCAAAGTACCTGGCGAGCCTCGTGAAGAGGGAGGAAGAAGGATGGACCGTTTTGGCTGCTGAGGTCCCTCAGGCACCTGACGAGCGTTTCTTCTCCAGCGCAGATGTGCTGGAGCAGGCCCCCCTTATCCCGGCCAAGCGCAAGGCAGAGGATGAGCCGATGGAAGATGCAGCCCCTGGGGTGGCGCAGGTGCCGAAGGCCCTGACACGCCCCCCAGGGGCGTTCCTGGAGCTCCTGAACCCGCCGGAGGAGGACGTGCCCATGGAGGAGCTCCGGGCGCAGGACGAGAAGGAGCTGCCGATGCCCAGGTCCCCCTCGGCTGCAGCCCGCTTGGAAGAGACCCGCCTGGATGCCCGGGCAGACGCCAAGTGGCAGAGGCGCCGGGAGCTGATGGCGAAGGTCAAGGGGCAGGCGTCCTCGGAGGAGGATGAGAACCCCGCAGCCCCCCCGCCGGGGGGGAGCGTGTTCACCAAGGCCCTCAAGGTCTCGGAGGGCCTCTACCAGTTCAGCGACGACCAGATGGCGGGCAACTTCCCTTGCTTCGATGCGACCACGGCCAATCGGCTCCGCCGACTGCAGGCCAGGGACGTCCAGCGGCTCCTGCGAGGCTTTGAGGGCCCCCAACTCAAGCAGGGGGGCCTGGAGCGCGTTGTGGAGGCCTTCTACATCGCCAAGATGAAGTACGAGCATGAGGCCCGGCTCAGCACCCCGGGACAGCAGGTGGGCAAGCGCGCTGGCTTGGGGTACGGGGGCCTGGAGAACCGCCCCCTGGGCAAGGTGCCCACATCCTGGATCTGCCCCTGCTGCACCATGCCCTGGGTGAAGTAGGGCGCCACGAAGTGCATGGGGTGCGGCAAGAAGACGGAGCCCATTGACATGGCGACCAACTCGGCCACCCTGGAGATTGCAGGCACGCATTGGCAGGTGACGGTGGATGACCAGGGCAATGCGGTCTGGACGGCGGCCCGGTCCGCAGGTGCCGAAGGCCCTGACACGGACCGGGCCCGCGACCTCAAGCTCAGTGCCTCGGTGGACGTCAGCGAGCTGGCCACCGACCCGATGGCCTGCGAGAACCCGGACCAGGCCAGCTTCTCGGACTTCGTCCCCTCCGGTGATCAGGAACTGCCCCATGGAGCTGGACGAGGAGTTTCTGACGGCCCCACCGGGGGAGAGGCCCCCATTGCCAGGCGACAAGGAAGAGGGCCAGGAATGCAGAGCCTTCCCCCCGTCTGCGGTGAAGGCCTTCAAGATTCAGACCCGGCTCAACGCCACCACCATCGCCCAGGAGGAGGCCAAGAAGGCGGACCAGGTGGAAGCGGTGGAGCGCTCCGCGGCGGTCCTCCACGAACTTCCAGGGGGGGCCATTGACGGAGGAGGTGATGGAGGCCTGCTCCTGAAGAACCTGGACTTGGACCTCTTCCGTGAGAAGCTGCTGGACAAGCTGGGTGCGGACTGGGGGAGACCCACACCGGAGCTCCTCCAGGCCCAGACCACTGCGGAGGAGGCAAAAGCGAAACACCAAGCCAGACAGGCGAAGGGGTCCCTCGAGACCAGGATGCTAGCGCCCATCGCGCCTCCCTTCAGTGCGTGGCCCAGTGAGGTCCGGGTCGCCATTGAGACTGGGGTCTTCGAGCCGACAACGGCATGGAGGGACTTCAGTATGGACGACCTCACATCGCTCACGGACTCCTACCTTGAGGCCAAGGCGGTCATCTCGCTGGGTAGGAATCCCTTCCCGGCGGCCCTCCTGTCAGATCTGCCGGACCTGGCAGGGATCCCTATGCCAAAGGTGGGGGGCTCTGGTGCGGCGCGCCCAGGTGCCGAGGGCCCTGACAGGCCGCCCACCATCTCCTCAGCCTCGGGCTCTGGCGCGACGAGCTCAGGTGCCGAGGGCCCTGACAAGCCGTCCGCCACCCCGGTGGGCCTGGACACCAAGGACCCGGAGGTGCAGCTCGCGGTCCTGCGCTGGATGATGAGCAAACGGGTCGGAGAGGTCCGTATCTTTGCGGGCCGCTGGGTCCGACGACCGGGCCCGGTACACGTCCCGGATTGGGCGGACAACCTCACCAAGGTGGATCCGGAGGCGTTGGAGAAGGGTACGCATCCCAGGAACCACCAGGTGGGTGGACTCCCCTGGGCCAGGTACTCCGTGGATGAGTTGAACCAGCAGGCGAAGGCGGGGGACCGACCCTACCCTGGGGACCTGCGATCCATCTTTTGGGCTGCCCCCCACGATCCGGAGGAGGATTTCCACTGGATTCGCCAGATCTCGTCCTGGACACTGGGGATGTTCGGGCACAGCTACACCCTGCGCCAGCTCTGGGGAGTCTGGGAGTCTCTGCCTCTGCTGCAGGGCCCTAGGCAGCGGGGCCCGAGAAACAAGGCCCAGAATCAGACCCGCCTGGAGAGCTGGGAGACCCTGAAGGAGGACGCGCGGTGCTTCCTGAAGGAGGAGGGCCTTCCGTTTCCGCAGACAGGACCGGAGTGGCGATTGGTCTACCGGGCCATGGGCAAGGTCCTCGCGGCCCGGGCCTTCCTCACGGACACCCCGGCGGAGGTGAGGCAGCTCCCGGTCCAGGACGTGGCGGACTCCAAGGAGCAGATGATCCTGCGGGCGGTATGCGACGAGCACATCTCGGTCCCGGTGGAGAGCCTCCAGCAGTTCCCAGAGGTGTACAAGGCCCTCATGGACCGCATTGGAGGCCCGGGGGCCCTGGCGGAGGTGAAGGTCAACTGGCGCTGCAACACGAAGCAGTGGTGGGTCGGCGCAGTCCCCGACTCAGTGGCCCCCTCCATCTACCGCAAGCTCGGCTACACCAACGACATGATCAAGCTGATGGGCCTGGACCCCTCCGCCCCTGGGTGCCGGACAGGCCCTGACATCCGCCCCAGGGGAGGCGAGGGCGATGAGGGGATCGTTTACCCTTTCATCATGGCGGACAACGTCCACGGCGTGGTGGGTAAGGACTACCGGAAGAAGAACTATCCGGTGGAGATGAAGCATGTCTTCTGGGCGCACATGGAGTGTGGCCTGGTCCTGAGCTCCGTCACCCCGTGGGAACTCATCCCGAAGACGAAAGGGGAGACCCGGGGGGGGCTACATGTGCAAGTATTGCAAGGGGTACTGGCGTGCCGGGGGAGGGGGCACCCGCCTCCTCCAGATCCGGGCCGGCAAGGCCATCTTGCAGCTGGTGTTGGACGGGCCTCTACAACCGCTGGGTGAAGGAGCGGCTGGAGTACTACCGCCGGGTGGAGCCCTCGGCCCCGTTGCGGGACGTCTCCATCGTGGGCCAGAAGGTGCCTAGGTTCAGATTCAGCCAGGCCACCCAGACAGGCCACGTCTCCAATGCCATCTGGGAGCTGATTCTGCGGAATCCGGAGGCTGCTGCGCTCAAGCGCATAGATGACATCGCGAAGAGGGCCGCGTGATGATGCGGGACAACGCCATCTTCCGGCACATCATCCAGAACCGCGGCCATCCGGAACGGATGCGCCGCGCACCCTGGGGGTGGGACAGCTGCCGAAGGCGCTGATATCCCCCCCCAGGGAACAGCGCAGGCCCAGACCGGCACCAGGCGAGGAAAATTGGCGCGGTTTGGGCTAATCCGGGGTGCGCCTGGTTCCCCTCTCTTGTTTGGTTTTCCCTTTTCGGGGCGGCTCCCTGGGTCCCCCTTTTTCCCCCGTTCCCTCCGTTTCGGGGTTGGCTTTCCGGGGTTTTGGGGGGCCCCCCCCCCCCCCTGTTGTGTGGTTGGGGTTGGCACCTAGGGACTAAGCCCCCGGCTCGAGTGGATCATGATGATGTGGAGGCCCCGCCTCCCTTCCCCGTGTGGGACGACCTTCCTAGGGGCGCCAACCGCGCTCCAGTTGATTTTGCATGACCTGGGATTTGCACCAGTGCAGTCGGACGGGGAAATCCTCGTGGCGTGCTGCCTGGAATGGGTCAAGAAGGACAAGGTCGCCAACCCGGATGCGGTGGTCTTTGACTCGCGGCCGTGGACACGGATCGTGGGGCTGGCACCTGACGACAACCACGTCCTGGTGGCCTCGGACACCTACAACTTGATCCTCGCGAGGATGCTCGGCTCCCAACCACAACCGCTGGAGGAGGCGGATTTGGAGCTCGCTACTAAGACCCTGCAACAACTTCTGTTTCGTGCGGCAGGCGCCAGGCAATCGCACACCTATTCTCCACTGGAAATGGAACAGGCCATCCGGGACCGCGAAGAGAGGATCCTTTCCGGATCGATTGAGGCCCCGGATGTCCTGGCAGTGGCCAACAAGTGGCGGCATTGGAAACCAGGGAAGATCAAGACCCAATTGCCGACATCTCAGAGAGCGTTGGAACAACACTTGAGGGCCAGGTGGTTGGAACGCCTCCTGGAATACTTCATCCCCTTCCGGCACCAGATCCCCTACATGCACCAGGTGATGGGGGCCAGGGAGCTGGAGGAGTTTGGCCACCTCTTTGGTGATGCCCGGTTCCGTACCATCCGGGCACACTGCTTGGCCTATGAGGGCATGCGCAAGATCGGCTTCCAGAACCTCCCCTGGACGGCTGGCGACGTCCGGCGCCTCATGAACCAGGCGGTCACGTTGGAGGTCACCCCGGCGAAGCTCCAGAAGTGGTGGGGCACTTTAAAGTGGCTCTCCATTAAACTCGGCATGCTCAACGTTGACGAACACAAACAACTCCTGGAGAATCGGAAAGCCATCCAGGAGACGCTGGTGGACACCCAGGTCAAGCCACAGCGCAAGGCGGTGGTTCCGACCCGGGCAATTGTTTGGGCCCTGGAACAAGGGGCAGAAGGGGCCCCGCCGGAGAACCGGGTCCCGGAACTGACCAAAGCAGTGGACAGGTACATCATGGCGATGGCCAGGTTCAACCTGGCCTGCAGTGCGCGCTTCAACGACGTGCAGCACACCTCGCCGCAGACAGTCAAGTCCACGAGCAACACCCTGGAGCTGCTGGCCTGGCAAACGAAGACCACGTCGGCAGTGGCCATCAAACGGAACCCGGTCCCGCTCATCGCCCCATTGTTCTCCTTCTCGGGGGCCAGATGGTGGATCCCCTTGGAGCGGTGGTGGAAGAGTTTCAGGGCCTCGGAGGAGTTCCGCGAGATGGACTACCTGATCCCCACGATCAACAAGGACAGGACGGGCTTCATCCCCCGCCCAGGAACCCCAGACAGGTCCCTGAGGTGGCTCAAAGACGCCTTGGGGAAGCAGGGCGCGCCAGCCAAGGACGTGGCTGAACTCTCATGGTACTCCTTCCGGGTCTTCATGCCGGATATGGCATTCCAGGCGCACATCCCGAGGGACCAGCGCCAGTACCTGGGAAACTGGTTCAAGGAGTCCACGGCGGATGTCTACACCCGGGAGAAGCGACACGTGGTGTGCTCCATCTGGGACCAGGTCCTCCAGAAGCTCCCGTCCATGCAACTCGAGGCAGGGAGGGCGGTCCGAGTCGACCTCGGACATGAGGACTGGGAGGACAAGGTGGAGTGCCCGGCCTCACCGAAGGCCTTGTTCAAGGAAGTCCCGGACACGCCGCCCCGAATGCCAGCTGGGATGTGATCCCCGCCAACAAGCCGGCCATCACCAAGACGGCGGCGGATGAGGTGCCCCCGCCTCGGGGTCCACTGACGGTGGTAGCCACCACGGCCCGAAAGGGTCCCACCAAAGCTTACAGCATGCACCTACTGGACACAGATGGAGTCACAGTGGGGTGCGGCTGGAGGCCGGGACCGCTCAAGATTTCGGAGCTGGCAGAGCAGGACTTCCATGCGGAGCCGGAGGTGTACCTGGGATGCACCAGATGTTTCCGGCATTTCACCTTCCCGAACACGTGGATGGCCGTGGAGCCCTACGCCGCACAGGACTCCGAGGCCTCCATCTCCCTCTCCTCGGACACCGACGAGAGCGTGGACACTCAGTCGGACAAGGAGGCGGTCGTCCTCCCGGAAATTGAGTGAGGGGTGGATAGCGCAGGTGCCGAGGGCCCTGATACGCTTCCCCCCATGCCTCAAGGCAAGGAGGCAGGGGGAGAGGGCGCAGGTGCCGAGGGCCCTGATACGCCCTCCCCGGCACCCCCCCCAGGGCCCCAGCCCCGCGGCCAGCGGGGAGCGCAGGTGCCGAAGGCCCTGACACGCAACCCCGAAGGGGCCTGCAAAGGGGGAGACACAGGTGCCGAGGGCCCTGAGATGTTCTCACCCCTATCCCAGGGGGCCAGTGCCCCGGGGAACCAGGGGACACAGGTGCCGAGGGCCCTGAGATGTCCCCGGGCATCCCAGGCGGCGGGTCGACGGGGTCCGCACCGGGTGGACCGCAGCCGGACCGCTGGACGCACAGGTGCCGAGGGCCCTGGAATGCGACAGCGGGACCACATGGCATACGTGGAGGGAGGACCTCCCCAACGACCAGCTCGTCCGTTGGTATTGGCAGCTGATGCGATCCGTCCGTTGGGGATGGCATCAATTCTACTCCCATCAGCTGCTGAGGGGAGCTGCCCAGTGGAGCTGGGCAATCCTCCCATTTTGGCACTAACCCTTATGCGGCGTAAAGGATGCACCGTTCGCGATTAAGGTACCAGTAGCACCAATGTGGTGCTTTGAAGAGTCTGGGCTAAAGCGTTAACCGTAGGTGGTCGCTTGTCTTGACTCTTAATAAGTATCCACTTGGGCCACCATTTTGGCTCAAGTGGACCTTTTGATCTTTTGTCTTGTGAATTGAAATCCCGCCCACCCACACCATGGCGGTGACACCAGATGAGTTGGTGGCACCACCACAGGAAGTTCCTGGAGTGTACACGGACGCAGTGGCTAAGATCCACAAGACCGCCAGGAACCTCATGGTCCTCAAGGGCATCCCGTGGTTCATCCAAGCGACACTGTCGGATGAGGGCTTTGTCTCGATGGAGGACCTCGCGACCCGGTGGGACTCGCCCGACCGTGCAAGGGAGACGGCGCCGGGGGAGTTGGGCTTCGCTCCCAACAACCACCACTACACGGATGTGACCTCCCGGCTGATCGCGGCCCGCATGTTCCAGGTGGTTCACGCGGCTCAACGATCCATGGGAGTTGGGGCGCATGCAACAGCGGGACCCGGGCCACACACGCCCGGGGACACCGCCCCGAATCTCACGGTCTCGTGCGAACGGGGACAGCTGGAGAGGGTTTGGGAGAAGAAGACCAAGCTCACCAAACCCAAGCTGGCCCTTCAAGGAAGCGACCAGCTGGTGAAGCGCCAGTTCAAGCTCTGCGCAGGAGGCGAGATCGGTTTCATCCCCATGAAATACCTGGTAAGCGCACTCCCGGAGCCAGGAGAACGGCCATGGAAGACCACAAAGAAGAGCACGGTTGATGGCTGGGACCGGGAGGATGAGGTGGAAGAGCGGGGCGAGCCCAAAACTCGCCACCAGCTCGAGAGGATGCACGCGGTGTTCCGCAACACCCTCCTCATGTGCGTCCTCTCGTTCCCGCAGTTCGGCCAGTTCGACATCACCCGGGAGGACTTGGAGAGCTGGTACGAGTGGTTCTATGGGGAGGACATCGGGGGCCGTTTTCCCCCGCCAGAGGACCACGTCCTGGCAATTGCCGAACGCAACGCATGGCGAAAGATTCACGAGAAGATGCATGAGGGCAACACCCTCAAGGCGGCCATGCTGTCGGTCAGGCAGGACACATTGTTCTGGACACGTGAGGTCTACGAGAAGATCAAGCCCTTTTCCAGGGGCCGCCCACCAACCAGGACATCCATGGACTACGCACCACCTCAGAAGGGCAAGAACAAGTCCAAGGGCAAGGGGAAGTCCAAGGGCAAGCCTGGGAACAAAGGGAAGGGTAAGCCCCCCCACCTGAACAATCAGGCGTCCCGGGGCGGTAACACGCAGGCAGCCACCGACCCGAAAGGGAACCAGTTCTGTAACAACTGGATGCGCGGGCGCTGCCCGGGCAACTGCGGACGCACGCACAAGTGCAACCTCATCCTGGCGACGGGCCGCATCTGCCCCACCACCCCCATCCACCAGGATAAAATTATTTAAAAAAAAAAAAACCAACCCCCCACCATCCCACCCCCTCCGGCAAGAATCACAAATTTCTCTAAAATACCGAAATAAATCCAAAAAAATACTCTTACCCCCCCCACACAAAATACAAAAAAATTTAATAAAACTTGTACAAGAATAAAATTGATTCACAGTCTTGCCTGGGGGACCACCTCCCGCAGGACTGCCCGGGTTGACTAGGGGCGCTGACCCCTACCCCCCGGGAGGCCTCAGGTGCCGAGGGCCCTGGTTCGGCCCGGGGGGCGAGAAGGGGCGCAAACGCCCCAAGCAGGCACAGAAGCCCCCTCCTGCAGGTGCCGAGGGCCCTGACACAGGGGGGGGACAGGCCAGGTGGCGGCCATCCTCGGCGGAACAAGGATGGGGGCGGCAGAACCAGCGTGTACAACGCCCTCGCCGTGATCAGAACAGCCACACACCCGGCACAACGGCGGCGCCTCAGTCCCGAGCCACAGGTGCCGAGGGCCCTGATAGGGCGGGGACGGGACGGTTCCCCGCAGGTGCCGAGGGCCCTGACACGGGGGGCCGCACCCAGAAGGCCCGAGTGCCGGATGACTGGCAGCACACCGCAACGCCAAGTGACACTCCCAGGAAGCAGCCGATCCCACTTCCGGCGCCCAACATCATCAAGCAGGACCCGGTGGTTTTCCACAAGAGCTCGGTGGGGCTGAATGAAGGGGGCCAACGCCTTTCAGCTACCCCCCTGACAAGTCCAACGGAGCCGTCGCCGGGATTGGACATCTTCCCGTGGATGGAGAACATCCCTGAGCGTCTGGTACAGCGGTTGAGATGGACACAGGGCACATCGCCCAAAGTTCCATCCAGTGGGCCCATCATTGTCCTGCTCTATGCAGGCAAGGAGGACCCTACTTCCTTGGACAGCTGTCTTCACGCCAACTACCCACACCTTTCCAGCATGGTGGTGGCGGTAGACATCCTACGGTCTGGACCCAAGGGGGACCACGATATGCTCCACGGCAGCAAAGCATGGCCGAGTGGTCTTCATTGGAGGAGGACCCAACTGCAGGACATGGTCCATCCTGCGCCACATACCAAAACCGGGGGCTCCCACCGGTGCGAGGGCGCACTCCAGAGACACTCTGGGGCCTTCCACACCTGGACCAGGCCGCCCAGACTCAACTCGATGATGACAGCATCCTCATTCTGAGACAGATGTACATCACCAGCCTGGCAAGAAAACCCGGAGGACCCAGTGGTGAGCAGCTCGCTGCCCAAAGCCAAGGAATGCTCATCCTTCTGGATCACAGAGGAGGGGCAGCTTTGGATGGAGGAGAACTCCTTGACAGCAATTTCCTTCGACCAGTGCCGCCTGGGCCAGCTGGTCAAGAAGGCCACTACGCTGGCCACGGATCTCCCGATCCAGGACTGGGATCAAATGCGGTGCACGCATCAGTCACATGTGTCCTCGACTCTTAGCAGATACCCTTGGGATATGATGGCAGGCCTGGCCAAAGCCATCGCTGTGTCACTCGCAGCGCCGGGGCACATCCGGATCCCCTCACAACTTCCGGGAAACCCCAAGGGACCACCTAAGGGGCGGGGGTCGGACCCCCCGGAGGGCCATTCCCTCCGGGGAAATCGGGGGCCCAGTCAAGGAGGCGGTCCCTCCTCATCACACCAGGGCTCAAAGCCCGGAGGCAAGAACGCCCCGAAGCCCCGCCTGCACGGGCAGTTCCACCCTGAGGCAGACACCGTAAGCCCTCGTGGAACTATGAACCCAGACTTCCCATCTCCCATGCCCCCGATGGCCGGAGATGCGGAACAACTGGGGAAGGAGGGACAGGGGGACCAGGTCCTGGACCGCCCCGAATGCCTGCCCGCCTTCAGGGTCCCACACCTCACTGACCGGGCGGCGATTGTCCAATTGGGCTTCCGCTCACGCCCCCTGAGGGATGGGGGGGGAAAACCTCTTCAGGGAGGCTTAACCCCCCTTTTCGGAGAATTTCCCCATTGGCTACTTTGGGCGCCCTGATCATGTCCCTTACCCGTCCCTGGATTGACAAGGTCCGAATGTCCCTGGCATCAGGTGCCACCACACACCCCTTCCAGGAAGCCGACCTCGAGGAGCTGCGGGCTATCCTAGGACCGAGGCACCTCCATGAACGATGCCCAGGACAACCCTTCCTCCTGGACTTAGTGTCGCACTTGGCATCCCTTTCAGGTGTCCCTGATTGGGAGTTCCCCCTAACACTGAAAGAGGGGGTCCCCTTGGGAGTCTCGGACCCTACCTTGACCTCCCCGGGAGTTTGGCCCACTAAGGAGGAGCTTAAGGGAGAAGCCTGGCTGGGGGAAGATCCCCCCCCGCCAGTGGCTCATGGTAACTACCCAACGGCTGAACTCTTTGCCGAGGAAATCGAATCAACCTTTTACGAGGAACGAGCCTTGGACATGGTGGACGGGCCCTTCACTCGCTCCGAGGCGGCAGAGAGGTGCCGCTGCAAACCGGAGGAACTTGCCCGGGCCCCCTTGCAGGGATTGATGAGTCGGACAAGATCAGGACGATCTATGATGGCTCAAAAGGGGGAGCAAACGCACACATCCAGGCTCACACGGAGGAGAAGACCACCGCACCGATGGTTGGAGACTGCCTCCATGCCATCCATTGGCTCAGGACAGCGGCGGACCATCCTCATCTACTCCGAGCCCCATCCTCGGGCACTGATGAGGAACCTCGGGATGTTCGCCAGTCGGTGCAGGGGCAGTCCCCAGGTGCCGAGGGCCCTGAGAGGGCCCCCCACAGCACCAGCCCGCCCCCAGGTGCCAAGGGCCCTGATAGGGGCAGGCGGATGATGGAGGCCTCGGCGGCCTGGACGTCTCTCCGCGGTCAACACCCTCACAAAAGGGGCCACCCCCAGGTGCCGAGGGCCCTGATCGGAGGGCCCCATTCCCCCCAACCCCCCCAGGCACGGAATGCCCTGGGGGCCACTTCGGGCAGGCCACCGAAACTGGTTCGTGCTCTGGCCATCCTTCTGGGGAAGCTCTTCAACCAGAGGTTCCCATTGGCATCTCCATTTGCTCCCACACTTCCATGGACGGGGGCATCTGATGCGGGAGCTGGCAAACAGGCGGACCATGCATGGGTTGGTGGTTGGTGCTCGGACGTGCCCAACCCCGACAAGTCCCGAGTGAAGTGGTTCCAACACAGAATCACACCGGAGGGCGAGCCGTGGGCCTTCACTACTGGGGACCCGCAGCGGGCGATAGCGGCCTTGGAGCTTTTCGGCCTCCTCCTTTTGGTGAGGGCTGTTCTGCTCTGTGCAGCCGGCTCGGTTTCTCACACTAGGATTCTGGTTGCTAGTGATAACCAGGGAAACGTTTTCTCCCTGCTTAACGATTCCACTCGCAGGATGCCCAATGCGGCCATCCTCATGGAAATTGTGTTAACACTGCATGACCACCAGGTCATGTTAGGACCGTCGCATGTGAAGCGCGACTTTAACACATGGGCGGATGAACTTACTCATCCGGACCCGCAATTTCCGACTGAGAACCGGGTCTTCCCCTCAGTCGAAAGCGAATTGATCAAGCTGATCTTCGCTACTTTCCTTCCTCACCCATGATGCCGGGAGGGCATCCGGTGAGGTGGGAGGATTCCTCCCTCGCTGTGGGCACCAATGTGGTGCTTTGAAGAGTCCGAAGAACGTCGGGCTCCGTACATAGGCGGGGGGGTGGGGGGCGGGGCCCCCCCATGATAGAACTGAACAAGAACGACGAAGAACGTCTGGCTCCGCCAAACATAGGCGAGGGGGCTGGGGGGGGCGCAGCCCCCCCCATTATAGAACTGAACAAGAAAAACGAAGAACGTCGGGCTCCGTCAAACATAGGCGGGGGCGTTGGGGGGGGCGCAGCTCGCCAAACATAGGCGGGGGGGTTGGGGGGTGCGCCCCCCCCATGATAGAACTGAACAAGAACGACGAAGAACGCCGGGCTCCGCCAAACAGAGGCGGGCGGGGCGCAGCCCGCCAAACATAGGCGGAAGGGTTGGGGGGGCGCAGCCCCCCCCATTATAGAACTGAACAAGAACAACGAAGAACGTCGGGCTCCGTTAAACATAGGCGGGGGGGTTGGGCGGGGCGCAGCCCCCCCATGATAGAGCTGAACAAGAACGACGAAGAGCGTCGGGCTTCGCCAAACAGAGGCGGGGGGGTTGGGCGGGGCGCAGCCTCCCCCCATGATAGAACTGAACAAGAACGACGAAGAACGCCGGGCTCCGCCAAACAGAGGCGGGGGGGTTGGGCGGGGCGCAGCCCGCCAAACATAGGCGGGGGGTTGGGGGGGCGCAGCCCCCCCCCATTATAGAACTGAACAAGAACAACGAAGAACGTCGGGCTCCGTTAAACATAGGCGGTGGGGTGGGCGCAGCCCCCCCATGATAGAACTGAACAAGAACAACCAAGAACGTCGGGCTTCGCCAAACAGAGGCGGGGGGGTTGGGCGGGGCGCAGCCTTTTTCCATGATTGAACTGAACAAGAACGACGAAGAAGGCCGGGCTCCGCCAAACATAGCGGGGGGGTTGGGGGGGGGGCGCAGCCTCCCCCCATGGAACTGAACAAGAACGACGAAGAACGTCTGGCTCCGCCAAACAAAGGCGGGGGAGTTGGGGGGGGCGCAGGCCCCCCTCATGATAGAGCTGAACAAGAACGACGAAGAACGCCGGGATCCGCCAAACAGAGGCGGGGGGGTTGGGCGGGGCGCAGCCCGCCTATGTTTGGGGGGGGCGCAGCCCCCCCCCATTATAGAACTGAACAAGAACAACGAAGAACGTCGGGCTCCGTTAAACATAGGCGGGGAGCTTGGGGGGGGCGCAGCCCCCCCCCATGATAGAACTGAGCAACAACCGCCAAGAACGTCTGGCTCCACCAAACATAGGCGGGGGGGTTGGGGGGGGCCGAGCCCAAACCCGAACCCGAACCCGAACCTGAACCTGAACCCCCCCCCCCCCCCCTCAAAAATGAAGCCCAACGAACCCGAACCCGAACCCGAACCCGAACCTCCCCCGGCCCGGCCCAGAGCCCGAGCCCGAACCCGAACCCGAACTCGAACCCGAACCCGAAACCTCGCCCCCCCCACCCGGCCCCGAACCCGAACCCGACACCAAGAACCCGCCAAACCCGAACCCAAACCCAAACCCCCCCCCCCCCACCCCCCAAGAACCCTGGACCCCCGCACCAATAACACCGAACCCGAACCCAAAACCCAAAACTCGCCGACCTAAAACAAACCCGACCCCCCCCCCCCCCCCCCCCAAAAACAAAAAAGCCGAACCCACCCCGAACCCAACAACCCAAACCCAAACCCTAACGCCTAACCCCGAACCCGAACCCTGAACCCGAAACCCCCCTCCCCCCGCCCCCCCACCCACAAAAAAGAAAGACCCGAACCCAGAACCCCTGAACCCAACCCGAACCCGAACCCGAACCCGATCCGGAACCCGAACCCGAACCCGAACCCGAACCCGAACCCCCCCCCCAAGCGGCCCGGCCCAGAGCCCGAACCCGAACCCGAACCCGAACCCGAACCCGAACCCGAACCCGAACCCGAACCCGAACCCCCCCCCCCCCCACAAAAAAGAA
Organism: Effrenium voratum; assembly: GCA_963377175.1. NCBI lineage: Eukaryota > Dinophyceae > Suessiales > Symbiodiniaceae > Effrenium > Effrenium voratum. Next base: position 128,798 of record CAUJNA010003232.1, read on the forward strand.
GCCCAACCCCAACCCGAACCCGAACCCGAACCCGAACCTCCCCCCCCCCCCCGCCCCCGCCCAAGCTGTCAGTAGCCTGTGGGTGTCACCTCCACGGGCTCAGCTGTGAGGACAAGTGATGCGCACTGATTCGCCAGGAAGCTTGTGAGCTTGCGCCGGCACAGTCACTACGCAATGTTCCCTTTCAAAGAAGTTTGTTGATGGGCTAGTGGCTAGGAGGGTGCCTTTCAATGATCTGAATAAAGTGCTCACAAGCATTAAACGCTGGATCTTTTGAAAAATTGGACAGGGTTACAAACGAGCCCATCGAGTCTGGCCATGAGGTTGCCTTGGATGCAACCCCGTGGATAGCGTCCCAAGCGGTACTTCCAGCCATGCCTCCCTCTTTATGGCTTCCTCTGCGCGCGGTTTAGCCCCCGTGCGCGGGGTCCTGGCTGTGAACAGCAATAGAGCTGGGCCGCCGGCCGAAAGAGAATCAACAAGCTTGCTTGTTCTAAGGCCTTCCAGCCAGAATGACAACGCAGAAGGTCGAAGCTTTGAAGGCTTGGCGTGGAATCGTTCTGTTTACAAAACACGGGAATAACAAAAGGCGATCACCTGTGGGTCATAAGTTACAACACAACGGACCTCCCCGTTTGCCTCGGATTGGGAGAGGATTGCGTGCAACGTTTCCGCCTCTTGGCCCGAGCTGTGCCGGAAGCTTCGTTCGCGTGGCCTGCTGCTCACTCGAGGCTCGGAGGGACTCGCCTCAAAGCTTAAATTTTTCTATGGAATCACCCTCCTCAACGTACTCCATCATAAAGAGCCAGTTCTCGGAGGGCCTTGCCACTCGTTATTGGGGAGGGGTTTCTCTCTTGCGCGGCAGGTCCCCATTTCTTGTGCTCTCTCCCGCTCTCTGTTTCCAGCACGGGGCCCGCAGCGGTCTGTTGGTTTCCCTTTGAGGGAGGTTTCAGACAGTTTTGGACAGGGTGGGGCTGTCGCACCTGTTTAAAGATTGTTTACCGACTGTTCCTTGAAAAAATAAGATCCTCATCAAGGTTTGCCCTCGAAGGTCCATGGCCAGGGCGTTCAAACCAACGTTGGCCCCACCGAGGTCTCGGATTGCCACTTTGGCTATGGCAGAAAGACCTTGCCTGCCCCCTCGACCATTGACAGTCTCCGGGGCACAACACGAGTGGTTGGGCGGGGTGGTTTTGGTCACGGGCCAGAAGGTTGTGGAACCATCAATGTCCTTATATGGGGGGCATGTGAAGGCTTGCTTGGCGAACGGGTCTTGTGTTGCCGCAAGCAAGAAGTGGACTCTGATGTTTCGAGGCTCGCCGGCTCGCCATGGAGGCAGGGATTTGGGTCCATCGGGTTGGGGAAGTCTCTCCGCGTGTGGCATGGGCGGAAAAAGTCCCTGTGCTCTGGATCGAAGGGGCCTCATGCGGCCGTGCCTCAAGAGCAAAAACAGTGCATGTTGTCATGCCCAGTTTGGTTTGGGCCGTTTTCCGCTGCTTTGTGGGTGTGTCAGGACTTGACGTAGACCACAGGAGCCGATCTCCGGTTTTTTGTCTTGCAGCAAGCAGCTGCGTCACCTGCCTAAGAGTCCCAAGGCTAGTCAAAGCGGGTTAGCCCGGTTTTCGGCTGAATTGTCCCTGGGGACCTCCGGGCTTTTCTGTTTCTCGTTTTTTTTTTATTCCTTTCTTCTTCTTTTTTTCTTCTCGATGCGGTGGGGCATAACCAGTTTTCCAAAGGCGAGCTTTGCAGCAGAGGGCGGAACAGGAGCAACCTTGTCAAGCAACCCTACCCTCCAAAACATTCGCATAAAGCAACCAGGCACTGGGCACCGCAATGATGGCGGCACGGGAATCGCATGCAGCGCTCAGCCTGCCAGAAGGGGAGGATGTCCTACGAGTGGAATTTTCTAGGGTTCTTTTAAGCCGCCTGGCCCCCCCCACAACAAACACATAGCATGACCTTTGCAACAGACTGCGATTCTGGCTTAGTTCTGACTTCTTGCGGCCATTTGGCTGGGCTATTCGAGCTTGCAATCAAAATCTCCCCAAGAGGTTGCTGAAGGATGTGAGTGGGCCGTCTCTCAGGAACAAAGGCCCACCCCCTTGCGAAGAAGGTTTGTTTAATCGTCGAGGGCGCACTGCCGTTTGCCCCCCCACCCCACCTCACCCCAAGGCGGGGAAAAACAGCACAATCAAAAACAAGAATGAACAGCAACATTTTTTCAAGTAGCAATAATAATGCCCAGTACCATGTGCCTATGGAACTCCCCCTCCCCCAGGCCATCCTGTCCGCGGCTCGCAAAACCGAGCCGCTACGGCAGGCGAGCCAGTGGAGACCACAGGCCAGGGTGGTGCAAGCGTACCAACGATGGAAGCAGTGCAGGGGTTTCGACGACAGACTCAACCAAATTGCGGGGTTTCTGTTGGTTCAGCGCCCCACCATCTATAATATGCGTACAAGACCTCACACGCCTTTTCATGCAACCTGGGGAACACCCTGATGCATGCCCTCTTGCAACCTCGCAATCCACAAGCGGCAGCATGTTGAAAGCATGGCTTCACTTGAGTCAATTTGCAGTGGGCTCGCCCAACCTCCCCAAAAAGACGTCCGGGGGCGCCACCTCGCATCTTCGACACACTTCAAGGGTAACCTGGGACACAACATGTTTTGACACTCCCCCCCCTGCCACCTGGTAGCTGCGTGCGCGAGTCGTGTGCTGTGAGTGGGGGGCCTTTGAGGTGAACGAGCGCGTATTTGCCTGGTTCTACACGGAGCGGCGCCCTCGGCTGGCATTTGCCTGTGCTTTTTCGACTTCGTGCCTGGAGGAGGTCGCGCAGTGTAGGGATGGGCTTGACACAAGTAGAAATTGGCCGCTGGAGTCTGAAGGACGTGTGCGTTTCCCTTCAGGTAAGTCGATGAATCTGCATTCCAGACCCCCTACATGCCCGGGCTTCAGGGACCATCATCTCTGCCCTTGTGACATGGGCACAAGTGACATGCACCAACCCTTTGGATTTTGGTCGAACTCACTATTGAAACCCTGAGGCCAAAGGGCTTTATCAGGCACGAAGACCAATTGAATGAGTGCTTTGTGGGCAATCCCTGGTTTTCTCTTGTTTTCTCGTCCACATCCTAATATGCGGGGTTTTCCCCAGATTCCGGGGCCTGGTGCCGTCTCCTGAGGTGGCACACGGCCCGGGCAGGGGGCCGAGGCTTGAGATCTTCTTTGGTGGCGCGTGGGTAGATGGGTCCGAGTTTGTTTGGCAGCCATTTTCTTTAGGTTGCGTGTTTCAGTGGGTTTGGTGCCAGCCAGCTCGCGTCCATGGCGCCGGTTGTGAGAGACCAGCCACTTCCTGGTGTTCAATTGCAGCTACTGAGCTACTGAATCCGAGGTCCGACGTGTAGACGCCGACAAGGCGGAGCTGCTGTGGGAGAGCGAGTATGCCACCAGCCGGGGCCCGTTGGGAAGTCGTTGGAATATTGGCCTCAGATCTGCGTTTTGCGGGGCTTGTCGTGCTTGTTCGTCAACAGTGCTCGTGAAAAATGGGATCTTGGCACACCCGTCCATTTTGAACGGCCCGCTGTGCTAGAATATGCCAAGGGTTGGGAAGACGAACGTGCCAACCAGGATGCAGCGCTAGTTTAAACCATGCCGCACCAAAAACATTTGGAGTCAACATGGAATAAGTTCATTTCTGAGGGCCTTTGAGCTGTTGGTTTTCAATTCATTTCACAATTTCTTCGCCCAGCACGGGGTTGCCACAGAACGTTTCATCCTCGGCAATCTCTCTAATCAGCTCGACTTTTGATTGCAGGATTGTGGGCACAGACTACTTCAGTCTGCACGGGTCAAGAAACAGAAGGAGCACTGGATGCTTTTGTCGTATGTCATTGTATGTGTTGTGACCGCGCCCTGACGTGGGTATATATATATATATATATTTATACATACACTCCTGAGGAGGGCTGGTTAGGTTTCCATTTAAGCCGGCACAGGTTCCACAAGCATGTTCAGCAAAAGGCCTCCTCGGAAAGCTGGGTGGCAAAGCCCGCAAGAAGCCACCAGGGCATGGATGAGTTCTTGGTTTTCACTTGTGGATGTCTTGTGCATACTGCCAGTCGGGTCGTGTTGTTTGGTGTTTTTTGCCCGTTTAAAAAGGGGGGAAACGAAGCGGTTGGTCGAGGCGCCTTGTAAACCACTGGGATTATAAACAGCCAGAACCGAGGATGAGAAACTTCTGGTCGAGTATGCGGCACGGTGTCCCCCTTTTTCTGGGACCTGTCTTTATTCTTCAGAGGTTGCGAGAACATGTAGGACAGTCACTTTGATTGTTTGAGGTCAGGTGAAGGCTGAAGGAACATCCTGGACGTCAGGCAGACGGGGGTTACTGTTTGCTTGGGGGTATGGCGAGGGGGAATTGTGGAACAAACAGCCACCATCCGACCATCCGACGCATACACACGCACATACCTACATAAAGAGAGAATCTGCATCAGGCGCGGTGCGCTCTGTTTGTCATAAGCAACACACACACACTCAGCGGGGCAAACATGTTGACTGCTTGTTGCAGGCTGTTTTGGATCTGGGACACCTGATCTTTCCTGAGGCGAACTGCCGCTGTCGTGGCTTGCGCCCTGCGCGCGCTCACCTGAAACCGCAGCCGAGCCGTCCGCGAGGACGGCGCGAAAAGCCAGAACTCTCTTTGGCCCCGTGTTGGGTTGGCAATTTGTGGCAACCAACACCTGCCCTTGGGAACGAAAGGGTTTTTTGAGACACGAGTAGGTGCAACCTCTGCTTGGCTCCCTGGAGTTCGACAGGTTGCTCCGAAAGTGACAGGAGCGCGGCAAACGCAGCCGTTGCCCCCCCTCCAGGCCTCGAAGGCGATGGCGCGCCGGCTTTTGCAAGTTGGGGCCTTTGGGCTGCTGTCGCGTTTCCAACACTTTTCCGGGGGAACAGGGAGAAGATGACGCTCATTTCAACTAGCTCCATCTTTTGTTTGAGCCGATTTTTGGTTTCTGCGGTTTTTAGGCCTTTCGGAACCTGGTGAATGTTTCTGGTCATTCACGTGAAGATGCCGACAGGCTCTCAAAATGCCACTTGCCATGGATTTTGCTTTCGCGATTTCGAGGAATAGATAAGAAAGGGCCACTTCAATCGGTGGCGTTTTCTGGAGGCGCGGGCATGGGTGTAAGCATGTGTGTACAGACTCATAGCCTGCATGAATGAGATGCAATGCCCAGTAGAACAAAGAACGAGTCGCGTTTTTAACCAGATTTGGCTTTGCACAAAAGGGTTGGGGCTCCAAACGCTTTCTGTCACCATTAGCTTGAACTCAAGGGCACGACAAGCAAGCGGAACTCACTCTGAGTTCTGGGACGCTGCATCAACAAATGTACCGTTTGGGGTGAATTGTGCCGCCTTTGCAAACCAGCAAGGGGCATAATTTGGCGTTGTGTCAGTCGGGAGGAGGCGTTCTAATGCGGCCTTTGAGAGCAGGATCGGGCCACCCCTCAATTGGTTTGGTTCTTGTTTCCCCGGGGGCAGTGAAAGAATGCAAGCCGTGTTTCACGACTGCAGAGGTCTACAAACGCGTTGTGGCTCTTGGCACTCTTGTTCAGCTGAGATCAGCGCTCAGCTTGCGGCGTCGACTCGGCCAATCCAAATGACGGCACATGCCAAAAGGAGATTCCTCACATAGGGACAGGTTGGTTCCATGTCAAGTTTCAAGGCCACGCACATCCAAAAAATGCAACATGGCACGGGGCTGTGTTGCCCATGAGAAAGGCCCCGAAACAAGGGATCCCTATTGTAATATCTTACACGATTTTTGTTGGCTACAAGTCTCAGCTGACACCCGCCCAGCGTTTATGGCCGTATGCCGTCATTGAAATTTGCACTAGGTATAGGCGGCTCAACGGGCGAGGGGTGAATCGAGCATGTCCGTATTCGGTAGATGCACCGTGCTTTGGGAACTTGCCTCCCGCTTTTTTCGCCCGTTGCCAGGCATGAGCGAGGCGCTTTTGGGCACCGGTCTCAAAGAGTGGGGGTAGAGAAGTCCAACCATTGCACATGTTTGAGTGGGAACAAGCAGGTTTGACGACTTTGAGCAGGCCAGAGTGGGAAACTTGTTGACTTGGCAACCTTTCTATGCGGCCATTTTCCGCGGGGCCATGCGCGCCAGTTGGCACTACCAATTGGGCTAGAACTTGCAGTTCGGAAGCGAAAGGGCGCCTTGCAGTATCCCTTCACCAGTTGGCCCCCTGAAAGCGACCAGTCTCCTGTCTTCGAGCAATTTGAGCCATGTGTTCAAAGTTAAAGCTTCCTCTGATGACTAGCTTCATTTCATGCTTTTCACGTTCTAGACGCATTTCAAGCTGTGGGCATTCCCATCTTTCGCACGTATCCTTGCGATGATGACGTTAAGGGGACACCAAACAGCGCCACCCCGGGCTGGCCAGGCAGCCTCCGCCCCTTCGCCGGAGCCTCCCAGGGCGGCCCGAACGCCACCGCCGGCGCCGTGAGGGCCCCAACGGTTTGCACGGGGGCATAGCAAGAGGCCTCCCTCAGGAGGATTCTCCTTGTATTCTGCTTCGACAGCAGGCTGTTTCGGCAAATATTTCCAAGATGCTACTTGTAGCTCCCCATTTTTGTGTGAACACCAACTCTGACGGGGACATGCGTTTGTGATGGGTGCAGTTCCATTGAAATCTTGAGGTTGGACCTGCCCAGAAAGACGTGTGTAATCCGACAATGGCCTTTGCTGCGGGGGAAACCGGGGACTCACAGGCCTCACTGACGAACCCTGCTGAGTACTCCACTGCCCCCGTATTGGATGTCATCCCAAGTGACACTTTTGCTCCTAGTCTTTTCTGATACCTTGATGGTGGACGCTGATTGCGCCACCTTCTGTAGGGTTGTGGCAGGCAACTGTGCTTCAGTGATGTTGGCGACCTTGCCTGGCTGGCTTGAAGGTAGAAGTTCGGAGCACCTCGGCTCCATTTTCTCCCTGCCAGCCAGGTGGCCGGCCGGCCCCTGTACTTGCTTTGGCGAAATAAGTCAACAAAGGAAACGATCGCGCCTTTTGCAGTGGGTCAAAAGGCTTGGTAGTCTTGGTGCCTTGTGCCCGCCAGTGCACAGGTCAGAGCAAAATGCTGGCAGAGGCTCGCTTTGGTTTGGGCCGCGTCAGCTCCCGACCGGCCTGTTGAACGGAAGTGGCGCTCTCGGTTGGTAGGGGCCAGACCTCTTCCGGGACGCTTGCTTCTCTGAAAGGCTTGCAATCCAAAGCTTTGCCGCATGAAGGGGATGGGGTGGCCTTGACGTTGCCTAATTACCTGCCCATTTGTTCATTCGTTCAGGTCTGAGATGTTTCCTGGTGCCAGCAACATTGATGAGGACGCCACACGAGCGTGAGTGATAGAATCGATTTTGAAGTGTCAATTGTCAAAGCCCTGGCTGCCTGTCAAATTGGGAGCCGAGGGTTCGCCCTTGGAGACCCTACTTGGAGAAAGAAGGGCGGCTCCCTCTATTTTCACGAAGCGGGCGGTCAAACTCACTTGCCCCCAAAGGGTCCGGAAATCGAAGGTTACCCATTCAAGGCCATGACAAAAAATGTGGGGTATGTCTCAGGGTCAGGTGCCCCTGGTGGTTTCGATTTGGAACCACCAAAAAAAGTGTGCCCTGCACCCGAAAAACGAGACACTTCAGTGGCCCCAAGGCCCAAAACGCTTCGCCTGGCCGCCAGGCTACCAGGCACCGCCGCGCTTGCCGGCACCCCCCACGGCGCCCCCGACGGCACCGCCGACAGCACCCCCGACCGCGCCACCGACAGCGCCACCGACAAGTGCGTTGGTGGGGAGGCTCAGGGCCTCCCGCTGGATGCCACCAGATCTTGATTATCCTGAAGGCCTCCAAGGCTTTGTTTGGGCGGGAGAGGCATCTGGCTCCGCGGACCATTTTGCATGGCTCGACTCGGGCTGGACTGGTTTTGCCGACGCGGATGGTTTTGCCCGTGAAAAAGACAGCGTTGGCCAACGACCTCCTAACTTCTCGAGAGGGTCTCTCTCTCTCTCTCTCTCTCTCTCTCTTTTTTTCCCTCTCTCTCTCTCTCTCTCTCTGCTGGAGCTGGCCTGCCTGCCACCCCGGCTACACTGCAGTCGCCACATGAAAATATCCTTGTGGGGCAGCAAGATTTCAAATAGATCCAGGCACTTGGGAAGCACCAAGAGCTGAAGTCCGCTGCAGGACTATCCAAGGTCTCTTCACCTGAGTACCAAAATAGGGAACAACCCCAACATATTGCTTTGTGGACACAGAAAGCATAAGCCCTCAAATGCGAAACGAAGAGGGAGAGAGAGAGAGAGAGATAGAGATATCTATATCTATATCTATATCTATATCTCTATATATATATATATATATCTGTACATGATAATTGTGTCCCAGATCATCAGATTCGTCAGGACGTTCCCCGAGATCAATCCATTCAGCATCAATTGAGGGCAGCTGTAGCCAGCGCCCATCGTAGAACAGCTGCTACGAAGACTCAGTCTCTGTCCGAGGTGGGGCCAGCCGGCCTGGGACGCTTCGCCGAGCTTTGGTGCATTCCCCCTGCACTCTGCCATTCAGTTCAGAGCCCTCGCGGTGGGAAGGGAAGAGATGTCTTCGGGTTCAAGGAAGCCCTCTCCAGAGGTTTATCAGGGCTATGATGGAGCCTTTTTTTTTTTTAGAAGCCTTCTAACCAAAGCCACAAGAAGAACCGAGCAGGCAGCAGAGGGGACGGAGGGCGAGAGGTCTGGAACGGCCGCTCATCTCGCCTACTCTTTGCAGGAACATGTGCATTGGGACCGAGGCGCTGCTTCTGCCACGGGCCGATGGAAACTCGCCAAGGCTCTCTCAGGATGCTTCATCATCGAACACAGCTAGTTGAGAATCCACCAAGTCCAAGTTTGTATGTCTCAAGCCAGCGCCTTTTTTCATTTTGGTTTGCTTTAGCTCAACAGTTTACGTCTTTGCCCCTAACAAAATTGGTGATGCTAGAGAAGATGTAAACCGTAGGCAGAGGGACATCCCGCAACTGGGCCATGGCTTGCAAGGCGCGCACTGGGTGGACCGAGCAGGGTGCAGGTGGCGGGATGATGTGGCTTTGATGGTTGGAACAGCCTCAACAAAAATGGGGAAGGCATCAGTCCGCGTGTAAATGATGCCACCAACTACAAATGATGGGCTACGAAGCATGGGAATTGATCACAACTGCTAATGATGCTCCGCTTTGGGAGTTTTGGGGTTTAGCGCTTGCAAGAGGCGCGTGTAGGGGGGGGGTGGGGGGACAGGTTTGGGAGAGAGTTTCATGAAAGGGAGCCCATTTCCGACTAGTAGGGCGCAATGAAAGCGCAAGCTGGCCGTGGGAGTCGTTTTGGTATGAAAAAGCTATCCAAGAGCCGCGCCATTTCAGGCTATCCAAGACGCTCTCAAAACTGGGACAACACCTGGACCAAATCGGTGGGCCATATCGCGCTCCTGGTATTCCATTTTACCCCGGGTGGCGGTCAGGAGTTATATTGCACTTCCACCCTTCTCCTTCAAGTATTGGGTTGATTTCCGCATCGCTTTCCGAGTGCCCTCCTACCTGCAAGCCGCCAAGCATGCAGTTACACAGGCATGTGCGGTGCCTAGGTGTTGGGATTGGGGGTTGCCAGGCTCCTTCTCAGCCGCATTCTCCACCCGTTTGGCTCCAGAGAAGGACCCTAGGGGCGAGGGCCGCGCGGGAATCGCGCCCGCGCTCGCTGGGCACCTCGGGAGCGAGGTTTGGCCTTAGGCAAACCTAAATGGGCGTGTCCAAGTGGGACTCGAAAATTCGTGTTCATCTTTTGGACATGTCCTTTAGCACCCCGGGGGGGTGCGGGGGTGGGTGGGGGGTTGGCGTGGGGTGAAGGGCTATCAGGGACCCCTTGCAAAATGGATTGGCTTCACACATGCTGTTTTGGTTGACTCTGGCGCAACAACATCATCTTACTTATTGTTTTCCCCACGGATTCATCGCACACCCTGAAACATGGGGAATGTGAAGGGAGAAGCTGAGGCCTGCCATGGAGGAGGTGAAGCGCCCGGTCTTTGGGGCGGAGGCGGAGCGCATTGGCACGCGTCTGGATGAGGCCACCGACGAGTTCCTGAAGGAGCCTAGGTTCACCATATAGATATGGGCTCTACTCCAAACCTGCACTTTTAGTTGACACACGTTGCCACAAGCCGCGCTAGTTCTAGTGGACACGTGGGGACGATGATTTGTTTGGCAGCTGGATGTTGGTGTCTGCGGAGTTTCTTTCATTACCTTCAACCCAAACTTCATTGGGACACACCACTTGTCGCAGATCACGCCATACAGACAGAGTTGAGAAAAAAGACGCAGTTTGCCAGTGTTTTGGGTCCCCTGAATATCAGAGGGCACCTTTTTCGTTGCCTTGCAGAGTCAAGACCCTCTGGACGCAACGGCGCACAGAGAGAGAGAGAGAGAGAGAGAACATTCACGCAGAAAATGCCTTGAAGTCGCAGCCTGAACTCTGGCGTGCCCAGTGCCCATCGGCCCATCGGCGGAGGAGACGAAGAGCTGCCGGGCGCTGCAGATCCCGCCGGGCCAGGATCAGCTCACGGCCATGGAGCCGCTGGATCCGGAGGGCTGGTGACGGGTGGCTCTTCCCATCCCTCAAGAAGGAATCGGGGGCTCAAAAAACACCAACAACACCAACCCTCACCCAGCAAGACTCAGGGGTTCAAGAAAAAAACAAGCAACATACCAATCTAATTGAAAAACAGTTGTTGCTAAAGCGAAACAAGAGAGAAGGTGGAGGAAAGGGCACGTTTTGCAAGAGGTGAGCTCAATTTGCAAAACCTGTGAGCGATGCCCTCAAAGCAAAGCTGCAACCAACCCCAAGACGCCACCCGAGTGACTGCGCAACAAAGGGATGCCTTGAAAGGCGATAAGACGATCGGGGGGGGGGGGTTTGGACGACTGAGAGCCATGGTCTGAACTGGTTGGGCACTGGGCTTCCAATTCCCAGTCCACCAACTCGGACCAAGGTGAAGCTTGGGCCATTAGTGTAGCAGCAAAGGGGAGGATCAACGCAACTTCATGCTTCCGGCATGCTGTGTCGGCAGCATGACTGGCAGAATGTGCCCCAGCCTGGCCGACATGGCTCCCCCTTTTCATGCCCCTTTTTGAAGATTTGCTTGTTTGTGGGCGGCTGCGATATACCTGTCAGTTTCATAGGCCTGTTGTTTCCCAAGATTGAAATCAATGGGCTTTGCAGGTGCCAGAGGCGTTTCCAAGGTGTTTTTGCTTTTTTTCTCCCCATGATGCCGAGAGAGGCCGGCCTTTTTTGCACCCTCCAGGCGGGTGCCTTGCAAAGGAAAGCTGGCAGGGCAGTTGTCTTTTTAAAGCATCGCTCATGTCAAGGAATCACGGACAGCAAAATTTGCTTGAGCAGGGAGTCCCAAAGGTGTCCTAAAATTGGATGGGCTAGGAAATAATCCTAAACGTTGCGACCCTCCGATGACACTGAATTGTCCAGCACGCCCCGTTTGCCAAGGTACGTGGCTTACTTGGGCATCAACCTACAGTTGGAGCCGGAACTCTCTTGGGTGGCTCGCGTGCCTTGGCGAGAAGGCAGCTGCACATGTGCATTGGCTCGACCGTGCAGGCTATTCTGCTCAATTTTGGACTTCCCCCGAAAAGGGGGCCACAATGGAATGGATCGTCATTGGGTTCTTGGTTTGCCATTGGTTTCTCGTGGCAACACTGTTAGCTGCACACATTTCCTGCCTGCGGGTAGCATTCCTAAGGGTTGATTCCACCTTCTGCTCACCCGTCGTTCTTTTTCAGACACCACCCTTTTCCTGTTTTTGAAAAGGATGCCCCACAAGAAGAGGCAGGGTATCGAGGCACAGTGCGCAAATCGCCTCTGAGGAGATGCTGGCGGCTCCGATGCCCCCCCAGGCAGAGATCAAGGTGAGCAAGGCGCGGCCCGCTGGCCTGGCCACTTCGGACCCACTTCCGGCGTGTCGGGTTTGCGTGTCTAAACTTTAAACGCCCCCCCTCCCCTCCCCCCCACAAAATTGATGCTTTTCCATCCTGGTGTAACAGCTCGACGCCTCACCCCGCATTTTTGGGGCCTTGCTCAACGGCATGCCTAGTTTTGATGCACAGCCACTTGAGGAACTGCTCACTTGCCCAAACGCCATCCCAAAGCCGACTCTTTGGACTTGTTTCCTCAGTATTGTCAGTCACGGCCCTTCTGTTTTCAAATCCTTTGGACAACGGCCGTTTTTACAATCAAGGTTGTTAACCTTTGCCGGGTTGACCTCCCCAGCTTGCCCAGATGGCATCGCCCTGCCAATGGCCCCCACGTGAATTCTCAAGTTGAAGGTTTCCTGGTTGCGGGTGGGGGTTGGGCAGACTTGCTGCATTGAGGGGTCACCATGGCCAGTGGGGCAAGTGGTTCTTCAACAAGCGGCTTCGGTTTCGGTGCCCCGGCTGAGCCGAGAGGCCGGCGTGTGCTACTTCCACGACCTCATCAATGATTACTACACCATCGAGCACCCTTTGACGCAGAGGCTGGAGCAAGAAAAGCGACAGGCGCCAAGTTCAAAGGAAGACGGGGACCACGGAGGCGGATGTTGCAGGCAGCAGCCTGACACAGCGATTGTAAGCTCAGCTTGAGATCATATCCTATTTTTTTGGTTGAGCAACACATGAGAGGGTCTCACACACACACACACATATGCGTGTGTATATATCTGCGTATACATGCACATACATCTGCACCCATACAGATGCGCAAAGAATAAGGAAGCACATCCAGACCCGCATGCTTCGCCGCTGTTCGACTGTTCGAGCACGCCACCGCAAAAATCTGCTGGACCCCGAGTGGGGCTGCGAGGTACTTGAAGGTTTTGGAGCGTCAGCGCTTGGACCTGCTCTGCCTCCGCACCAAGCCGCAGCTCGAACGGAAAGAGAGCGAGAGAAGACAAACCTTGGGGTCCCAATCTTTTTTAATTCCCCGCCAGCTGAAAGCTTTGGGGTCTCAGCCCAGATAGGCTCCGGGGTGGTCCGGGGCGGCCCTGAGGTAAGGTTCCACGAGGGTTCCACCAGGGTTCCACAAAGGTTTTACGAGGTTCTGCAAGGGGAGGGGTGGTTTGAGGTAAGGTTCCACGAGGGTTCCACTACGGTTCTGCAAAAGCTATGGGGTAGCCCTGAGGAAAGGTTCCCAACAAAGTTTCACGCTGAGTTCCACGAGGGTTCCACGAGGACGGTTTGCGAGGTTCCCCGGGCCCAGGTCGGGGCCCGATTGCACCGTCAAAGCCCGATTGCACCGTCGGGGCCCGATTGGGCCCCGATTGCGCCATCGGGCCCCGATCGGGAACTGTACCAACCTAGCTGGGCTAGATACAGTTGTAAGGCCGCATCCGAAGGAAAGCCGGCGTTGAGCTATAATATGGGTGGCTGGGCTTGGTGGGAGCCCGCTTGCGCCACGGGACCATCGGGCCCCGGTCGGGGCCCGATTGCACCGTCGGGCCGCGCTCGGGCCCCGGGCCCCGATCGGGCCCCGATTGCGCCGTCCATGTCATCACCTGGCGTAAGAGTCGAAGTGTCCAGCAAGAGATGTATTTCTTGCATAGGTCCACAAGCGGGTAGGGATTCGTGCACCTTGGCTACTGTCACGCCTAACGCTCTTAGCTTTGCTTTATACCGTTACAAGGCGGCATCCTCGGCAAAGCCGGTGAGGTGGGTTCCGGGGCGGGTTCCGGGGCGGGTTCCGCGAGGATTCTGAAAGGTGTGGTGCTGTTGGGGATATCGCGTGAGCCTATTATTCATTTCTCACTTTTAAGGTCCACAAAATAGGGGCATTTTTTCCCAACAGCTGAAAGCTTTGGGGTCTCAGCCCAGATAGGCTCCGGATTGGTCCGGGCGGCCCTGAGGTAAGGTTCCACCAGGGTTCTACCAGGGTTCCACGAGGTTCTGCAAGGGCTGCGAGGTGGTGCGAGCACTAAAAAGAGCACCGCGTGCTGTTGGGGATATCATCTGAGGTATTTTGGTGGGGGGGGGGTTGCCGGGGGGTTGGAGGGCAAAAGCTTGCTTGCTAGTGGGATAGCTCGGAACCCGACAGTTTAGCCTGTGTTTCCGAGGTGTCGAAGGAACTGAACTGGGCAGCATTAATTAGTCAAGAAGAAATGCAGAACAGTTTTGGTGAAACAAAACATGATTAAAGGGCCAAGTTTCTTGGGACATGGTCATGCATGCCTTGAGAAACGGGTTTTGGCATCCAGCGTTAGGGTTTTGCAAGCCAGGGTGATTTGCAGATGCATTCCTTTTGCGGTTCTGGGGGTTCTGGTGCCGTTGAACTGCCCGCTTGGTCGCTTACTTTCTGGGCAGATGCATTGCCAGAAGCAATCCAGTAAGTCCGTCACAATACACCGATCGGGGGGTGTCTCTCGCTCACTCTCTCACTCTCTCACTCTCTCACTCTCTCACTCTCTCACTCTCTCACTCTCTCACTCTCTCACTCTCTCACTCTCTCACTCTCTCACTCTCTCACTCTCTCACTCTCTCACTCTCTCACTCTCTCACTCTCTCTCGCTCTCTCTCACTCTCTCACTCTCACTCTCTCACTCTCCCACTCTCACTCTCTCACTCTCTCACTCTCTCACTCTCTCACTCTCTCACCCTCTCACTCACTCACACACATATGTTTATGTATGTGTATATATATATATATGTATATCTATTTGTTTGTCCATATGGATACATACATACATGCATGCAGGCATGCATAACATACAGTACGTATGTAGACAGGCTCGTCTCCAGCTTTGTTCTCCTTTTCGGGACCCCATCTTTTATGTATGGCGGAAAGAAACGCACATATTGTGGCGCCTCGAGATGTAAAGCCCTGCTTCCAAGAGTCCTGCGATATGTTTGACCTCAGGTCTGTGAACGGCTTGCTCTTTTCACAGCCGGACATGCTCTTCAACAAGCAGCTGCCCGGCTTGTCTTACCAGATTATCAAACAGGTAGGCGGCCTTGCTGGCGGCTTGGGGTGAAGCCGTTATTTAATTTTCCGCTTCACAAGCCATGACCAAAGCCAGCTTATCAGCTTATTTGTTCGGTCTGTTCAAGTGCACATTGATCATCTGATCCACAAGAGGGTGGTGATGGCCTGCTCCTTTTGCTTGGAGGCCCTCAACTTCTTGGGGAAGCATGCTTAGGGGCTACATCCCGCTTCTTCCAGGTGCCAGGACAGTTGTTGCATATTTTTTGCAGGATTATGTACGAAACCGTGGGGTTGGTTGGCAAGAAGCTCCACGTGGTCGTTGCCCCAGATTTTGCAGATGGGTAAGATGGCGCCTGATTGCGCAAACTACTTTCATGCACATGCAACGTCTCCCACGAGTAAAAAAGCTGTCCCTCGACTGGCCGGTCAGCGGAAGACTTCGCCTAAACAGTTGGTACGGGAAGGAAGCAGTCCTGAAGACAATTGGCTCGCTTTTAGTGTACTTGATCCTTCAGTTTGGAAGTGACATCATTGTTGCTAGTCGTATTACAGGTGGAGATGGATAGGGAGGAGATGTCAACAGAAAAAAATGAAGATTGATGCGGGCTGCAGTCATTTGACATCTCTTCATCCTTCATGTATTCTATGTTGGGCGACCCTGAATGCAGGGACAGCTGATTCTCAATCACCATCTTTATGGCTCACCATCAGCGAGGCCAATTGCTGCTATTGAGGGCGCAACATCCCCTGCAGCGCTGTTTCTTTTTTCCTTTTTTGTTTTTTCGCGATTTGCAGGTTCCGAAACCTGCAGATCCCCTGCCAGTCCTGCGGGGTGATGCAGTCCACACTCAAGTGCAACCAGCGCCCCGGTTGCAGCTGGCATGCGAAACCCTGAAGAGTGGGGTGGGGATTCGAGAGATGAAGAAGCTCAGGGAACGGGCATGTCCCCCCCCCCTCGAAGGTGATCTGGATCTAACGTTGGAGACCCCAGTTGGAAGATCCGGTGCCCTGAGCCCACGAGCCATCAATTCATCACGTCGCCCATCCAGGTTCCGCCTAGAGCGCTTGAAGCGCTTCACAGCGCTCGAGCTGACATTGTTGATTCGGATTAGGGGTTCAACCCGAAAGGGGTGGTTGACCCCCCCCGTTTTGCCGGGGTTTCTTCAACCTTTGTCTTCTTTGGACCTCCAAGCCTGGCAGTTGAAACCAGTGACGCCCACACCAAATGCTGCGCGGGGGGAAAAAACACGGCCGGAAAGGTCACCGCCGCCCAAGTTCTGCCCAGGTGCCTCATGTCCTTCTGCCAGTCCTGCGCAGATGCCCTGCACAAGAACGCGCTGGGCCCCAGGACCTGGAAGAAATGCCGCTCAAGCTTTTGGCCGTTGACTATCAGGGCTAGTGAGCTTTTTGACAGTAGCAATCCATCAAAGTGCTGGAGTATTATATGCTTTTATAGAGGTCCCCTTACTCCTCTAGTTTGGCTTGGCCTCTTGGAGCACATCTTAATGCATTGAACGGGGCGAAACATGGAGACCTAGAACTAGGGGAGGAGGATGGCCAGGTTTTACCTACTGAATTTCACAGAGTGCTTCATGTTTTAGGTCGGTGCATTTGTTTCTTCACCCTGACTGGCACGTTGGTGGCTAGAAAGCAATATTGCCGGTCTATGGCCAGTCCCCGAGTACTTGTTGACGTGAAGGACACCCTTGTTGCAGCTCAAGCAGGGTTACATGGACCGCCTGCGTTTGGAGGGAAAGGGAACCAAACAGGGCATCTATGTGCCGCAAGCTTCGGCCCAGCGAGCGACCGGCACCCAATCGCCGGCCCGGCCGGCGGTTTCCAGCCATGGATCGACGACGGGATCCGGAGGATGGCGGAACCTACACGTGCCTCTGAGTGAAAGGGGGGTGGAGATCATTCCAGAGCAGGATGCCGCTCCGGTTTTCCCTTTGAAAAGGAGTTTGTTTTCATCACCGTTTTCCCTTCAAGGTTATTCCCATCCCTTCAGGTTACATGCATTGTGACATTTTCCGCAGTGTCGCATGTTATGCTTGCAGGAAGGTTGGCCACTGGTTTTGGACAAACCTCAGGAAGTGAAGGACAGGTGTTTACCCTTTCAGGGGATCCTGCTTCGTTTGCAAGCATTGAGTTAACCGTTTGCGTCAAAATCCAGCAAAAGTGGGGGGATTGCGGCGGAGGTTCGAGGAGCTCCTCAGCCACTACACGGCGGGCTTGGGGTTGGGGATTTGGGGGTTGTGGGCGGCTTGGGTGGCTGCCCGAGATTGGGAAACTAACGTGTCCTTGGTTTGCTTTTTTCTTGCGTCTCGTGTTTTGTTGTTTCTTTGTCTTTAAGCGTGGGGGAGGTGGACACAGGCAGCAGTTTCTTGCAAGCAGACGGGGTTGAGTGTCCCTCGAAGCCCCCAAATGCGCAGGGATGTTGCACCAGGCCCCGCAGGCATGCACCCATGCATTCTCCCGCTCATTTGTCCAACTCCTTTTTGCATGTCGCATGTGTGGCCCAAAACTGGACCTCTTGCCTACTCCGGGCCTCAGTGTCCCATGAAAGTATGGGTCAGACACTTCTCTGGATGGGGCTGCTCGCTGGAATGCCAGGCGCAAGGGTACAAGAAGAAGGATGTGCAGAAGTACTGGGACCAGGAGCTTGCTGGTCGCGACGTCTGTGGTGAGACGGCCTAAGGGGAGGGATTATTCTTGGATTTATCCAGTCAGACCTCGTACTTAGATATTCAACAGTCATCAGGAAACATTCAGGACGCAAGCGACCGCCCCACCAGTAGGTTCCGAATTGAAGCGGGGAATTCCGGCCAAGGCTGCGCTTCGTCTCAGCCTTTTGTGCAGGGGGCAAACACCACCCAGTTGCTTTGGCAGTTGCAGTTGCCAATGCGAGGCGAGCTTTTATGACCCTTAGGGTAGGGTGACGTTCAGAGGAAAGAAGGAGCAGCGTTTTTGCCTTGCGGGTGGCCACTTTTTGCCACGCCAGGACTGCGTGCCGGTGAGGAAGAAGGCCCGCACTCCCCCCCGGCCCCTACCCCCACCTTTCAAAAACGCGTTTGGGCTCTTGCTCCTAGGGTCCACGAGCTGTGTCACGCAGTGGCTCGGGCGGTTGTCCGCCACCAGTCTTAGCCACTGGCAGACCTTGCAAGCGAGCGGGGGGCTGCAGCTCTGGAGCACTCGTTCCTTGCTTCAGCTTACCAACTTCGAATAAAAGGCGTATAGCGAAAAGCACGTGATCTATGCCCAGTCGGGCCGAGGCCACCAAGGCCAAGGCCAAAGCGGAGCCCAAGGCCAAGGCGAAGGCCAAGGCCGAGCCAAAGGCGCGGACGGACTATGCTCCGTGCAATGTGGGCGGAGTTGAGTCTTGCTGATGGCGCTGGGGGTTGTCAGCCATCTTTTTTTTTGCAAACCAGCAGTCAGAGCTCAACTTTTTGGACAGGAGGGTGTATCCGGGATGGTCAAAACCACCTTCTGCCAAGTAGAAAGGCTTTCATATATAGGAGCTTGCCGTTGGGAACCATGAATTTTAACGTGTTCCCTTGGTTGTGGCAAGGAGTGGCTAACATGGGGTCCCTTTGGCAGTTCCTAGCACTCGCAGCCAATCTCAAGAAGCACCAACCACTTTTCAGGTGAAAGGCGGGATGACAAAACACAGCACATACCAGAGCAAGCAAGATCACTGTCCCACTTGACAGATTGTTTGTGACGGCGCTGGGTCTGAACATGATCCGAGCCGGTATGAAACTGGCCTCCTGTAGGCCGGCGAGCGTGCTTCCGTGTTTCTGAAGCCAAGCCCGCAGGCTGTTGCAGTGCATCCTTGAGAGTGTGGATCTGACTTGGCACGAAACGCCGAACTCCAGCGAGTTCCAACTCGCTGCAGGCGAAGGTGAAGGCGAAGGCCACGCCCTCGCTGCGGGGTGCTGGAGCCGAGGCGCAGAAAAGCAGTGCGAAGGGGAGCTCCCAACCTGCACCGATCTGGTGTTCAAAAGTCATCCAAACATCCACAGAAAAGGGGGGAGGGGCTCCGCCTTCGTGCTAGGCCCTGGTCCCGGGCCCGGGTGGACCCAGCGGGCGCCTGCCGCGAGCGCGGGCGGTGCTGCGGGACATGCCGGGGCCCCCAAAACCCCGGGCCAGACGACGACCTTGGAATCCCGTGAGCTCCATCTTCACATTTTGGGGATTGGAAAAGACTCCAGCCCAATCTGGGATGGGATGTTTGGATGTCAGGCCGTCCAAAAAGACATCAGTAACGATCTTGGCACTTTTCATCCTATCCCTAGAATTGGTTCTTGCGTAGTGGTTGAGCCAAGGCTTCGCAGGGGCTATCCGAAGATGCCTTGGAGCATTCATTAGGCTCCCTGCTTGCTCAGATCACACGGAAGGCTCATTGATACACATGAGTTCATTGTTTTCGGCACCGCTTGTTTGAAGTGGATGCTGCGTTGATGACTATTGGCCGAGAAAATAAATGGTCACACGCCAGCTCCCTGCGCTTCTCCCCTTTGATCAGCCTCCCGAGGAAGAGGAGGGAGCTGGACTGGCGCATCGGGGCCATTGTGTACCAGACCCGCGGCAAAAGGTGAATCTGGTTGGCTGAGGGTTCTTGGGCTGGACATCCGAGGGCTCCGCCCAGACCAGCTTGGCTGGCCGTGGATTCACCCGAGGTTACCTCCCTTGCTTTCTCGAGGTTTGTTAAACCGCTCCCGCCATGGAAGATACCCCTCGCACGGTTTCGGTTTAGGATATTGGCTCGGACCCCCAATGAACCCATCACAGCCCGGAGGTCCTTGAAACGAGTTGTCAGCTGAGGATTTACGTGGACCGCTTCGCTCCCAGCGCGAACTTCGAGGCGAAGAAGAGTCTGTACCCCTCCGCCTCTCGCCGCGCATTTAGCGCCTCGAAAAATGCAAAGGAGCTGGCTGCAAGAAGGACCACTGGGCGCTAGCGCCTGCATTTTTGGAAGTTTGCCACAAAGTACTTCACGAGGGGATGGATGCTGGCAATGACGTCTTCAATTTTCCCGGAGCTAGGATTTAGGCATGCAGGGGTGGATGCCCATTTGCTGCAATAGTGGGTGAGTGGAACATGTGCAGGTGGCAACCTGACAAAAAGTGTTGGTGCTATCAAGGGTGAGGCGAGGCGCCGCCTTTCCACAAAGGGTCAAGCATATTTTGAGCTGCCTCACCCCTGTGAAGCCCTTTCTCGTTCTTACTATCCCTTGTGGTTTTCGTATCCATGGCAGGGGGTGGTTACACAGACCTTGCCCGGGAAGTCAGATCAAAAGCCCAGGAGGGGACCTTCCACAGCTGGACGGACCTGCCCAAGGCACCTTCGCGTTCGTCGGTCGTTTGGGCTTCTAAGTGGGAGGTTGCGCGAGGATCCACTTTTTTGGGTTTCCTTCGCTTGGGTGGGATCCCTTTTAGACTCAACAACAGTAAGAAACTGGGGGACCCTTGCATTTTAGAGTCACTTCAGGATTGCTGTGCCTCCCCTTGTTGTGGCTCCTGATCACTATGGTTGACGTTTGGCATCTCTTTGGCACTTGGCTTCGTTTTCCTTGCATGCTCAGTCCAGGCCTGCCTTTCTGGTAACCATTTGTTCAAGCTTCCATTCCTTTCGCTCCGTGGCCAGGGGGGCTCGCTGGTGGAGTCAGTGGGTCGCTTGGCGAGGCTCATGCAGTGGGCTTGACTCGGCGGGCAAGCCACCTTTGGGTTTTGCAAGGCTCGCGTGGTTGCCGTGGGAAGAATGCTGCAGCAGCAAGAGCCAGGGTTCAAGCCTCGACACGGCCAATCAAGAGAAAACTGTTTCTGGTGTCGTGGCTTCCCCTTGTGGCTTCCCTTCCAAGACTCTAGCTTGCACCTATATTCGCGTTGGCTAGAAGAATGGCCTCCTTCGTTGTTCCCAACAGCGATCAGATGTTGGGTTACAATCTCTCTTAGCAGGGTCGAGTGGCGGTGTTTTTTTTGAGAAATTTTCAAAATGCAAGGAGGGGGCGCGATCCGGAACGGGGTACGCAATCCGGAACGCGGGGTGGCGGTGCTTTTTCTGAGAATTTTGAAAATGTTAGGGTGGGGGGTGGGGACGCGATCCGCAACGGGGTACGCAATCCGGAACGGGGGGAGGGGGTACGGGAGTGGCGGTGCTTTTTGCGAAAGGAATGGAAAATGTAAGGGTTGGGGGGGGGGGGGCGCGATCCGGAATGGGGTCGCAATCCGGAACGCGCGGGGGCACGATCCGGAACGGGGTACGCAATCCGGAACGGGGGAGGGGGCGGTGCTTTTTGTGAGAACTTTAAAAAATGTCAGGGTGGGGGGCGGGATCCGGAACGGGTTACGCAATCCGGAACGGGGGGGAAGAGTAGGGGCGGTGCTTCTTGTGAGAACTTTGTGAAAATGTAAGGCGCGGGGGGTCCGGAAACGGGGTACGCAATCCGGAACCCCGGGGGGACACAATCCGGAACTGGGTACGCAATCCGGAACGGGGGGAGGACGTAGGGGGGGGGGCGGTGCTTTTTGTCAGAAGTCTGGAAAATGTAAGGGGGGAGGGGGGGCGCGATCCGGAAACGGGGCACGCAATCCGGAACGCGGAAGGACACAATCCGGAACGGGGTGCGCAATCCGGAAGGGGGTAGGGGGGTGGTGGCGCGATCTGGAACGGGGTACCAGCCATCCGGAACGGGGCATTCTGGAAGAGGTGGGTTCAGGCGGGGGCGTACGGCTGCTTTTTTAAGATGTTTTTGAGAATTTTGGAAAATGTAAATGCGTTGGAATATGTAAGTGCGGGTGCGGGGGGCAGCAAGGAACAGGGGAAGCAGGTAGGGGAGGTGGCGCTGTACGGGGCCCCTGAAAACGCTGGCTATCTTGTACAAATTCTGAGGCCCCCAAATTGCGCTGTCTCAGTTGCTGACATTTCGTGAATCATTTCTGCTAATCGCTGCTACTCTCCGACTGCTGCAAACTATGCAAGGCCTGCAACACGGCACGGGGGGAGACAAACTTAAACCTTTAAGCTTCTACCTGTTGCCCGTCAAAATCTTAAGGGTTTTCGTTTGCCCCAACTCTCGCGCGCGTACGCTCACCAGCGATGTCTGGAGCCAATGCTTTGCTTAATTACAAGCATAATAGCTGAGTCTGAGTACTCTTGGGGCTGCTTGTAGCCACAACCTGGCGTGCTCCGAAAAATTTAGGGGTCGGAAGGCGACCGCCAAATTCTTGCTCACAGGCCTTTATGCTTTTGTGGATATGGGGATGAATCTTAATCTATGGTTGTTCAATTTGTGGAGCAACTTTTGGCACCACAATAGTTTCAAGACTCATTAACCCATTGTTCTTCACCATTGTGTTAACATGCTGTAGTTTAAAGAATCTTTGGGGAAGGTGTGAACCACCAATGTTGCAACATTTCTTACAGGCATGGTTTTCAGCATCATTGCTTCAACCTACCCAAACCCATAGAAACTTGTCACCATTCACGTATGGGTGCCGGGCCCCGGTATGACCGCCCCAGTCAGGCTTGACCGGAGCCCGGTCTGGACCGGAAATGGTTTCAAGACTCATTGATCCATTGTTCTTCACAATTGTGTTGACATGCTGTAGTTTAAAGAATCTTGGACGAAGGTGTTAACCCCAATGTTGCAACGTTTCTTACAGGCATGGTTTTCAGCATCATTGCTTCAACCTACCCAAACCCATAGAAACTTGTCACCATTCACGTATGGGTGCCGGGCCCCGGTATGACCGCCCCAGTCAGGCTTGACCGGAGCCCGGTCTGGACCGGCAATGGTTTCAAGACTCATTGATCCATTGTTCTTCACAATTGTGTTGACATGCTGTAGTTTAAAGAATCTTGGACGAAGGTGTTAACCCCAATGTTGCAACGTTTCTTCAACAGGCATGGTTTTCAACATCGTTGCTTCAACATATCCTAACCCATGGAAACTTGTCACCATTCACGTATGGGTACCGGGCCCCGGTATGTCAAGCCTGCTCAGAGTGCCCGGCAGGACATAATGATGGATGCTACTATGGACCGGAGGCCTTTCTACTTGTACAGAAAACTGTTTTGTTCTTTTTGTTTCTTGCAATATCCACCGGGGCTGCAGGGGTTTTGTGCCGTGCATCATTCTGCCAAGATATGTGCATGGCTGGTTGTCGCAACATGTCGCAACTAGGGAATTCCTTTGGCGGATTTAAGATCCTTTTGAAGTGGGGCGATAAGAAGCCAGCCGGCCACAAAGGGCTCCTCAACATGGACACTTGCGCGATGCACTTTTTTCTCAGGGGGGGATTTTTTGTTGTGGCCCTCTCTAGTCAGCGGCGATTGAAGTTGACAATGCAACAGATGCAAAACGTATGTTCAGTTTCAGTCTGCCGGCAAGTTTGTGCACTCTATTTGAAGGGCCGCCCTGGCACCTCTGCAAAATCTATTTTTTAAGCATGTGTCTGCTACTGCCGGAAGCGGCTCCAAGGGTGGACGCCAAAAACAACGCGTCGTCCTCAAGCCAACGATCCCTTGTTCCCAACAGCCTCCAGATGTTGGGTTACAGTCTCTCTAGTAGGGTTAAGTGGCGCGGCTTTTTTTAAAGAAATTTTGGAGAGAAGGGTTTGTTGCGGGGGATCTGGAACGGGGTACGCAATCCGGCACGGGTAGGAGGGGGAGGGGGGGTGGGTTGCTTTTTTCAGAAAGTTTGGAAAACGCAACGGTTTATTGGGGGGGCGCTATCCGGAACGGGGTACGCAATCCGGAGCGGGTTGGAGGGGGGGGTGGGGGCGCTGAATTTTCAGAAATGTTGAAAAATGTAAGGGTTTGTGTAGGTTTGTGTAAGGGTTTGTTGGCGGGGCGCGATCCGGAACGGGGGAGGGGGTGGCGCTGCTTTTTCAGAAATGTTGGAAATGCAAGGGTTTATTGGGGGCGCGATCCGGAACGGGGCGCGATTCGGAACGGGGCGCGCAATCCGGAACGAATAGAAAGAGGGGGTGGCGCTGCTTTTTTGAGATGTGTTGGAGATGCAAGGGTTTGTTGGGGCGGGGGGGGTGCGATCCGGAACGGGGTACGCAACCCGGAACGGGTAGAAGTCGAGGGGGGGTGGCGCTGCTTTTTGTTGCGAAAGTTTGGAAATGCAGGGGCTTATTGGGGGAAGCGCGGCACTACGCAATGCGGAACGGGTAGGAGGGGAAGGGGGGTGGCACGTTTTAAGAATGTAAGGGTTTGTTGGGGGGGAGGGGGGGGGGCGATCCGGAACGGGGTGCGCAATCCGGAACGGGCAGGAGGGGGAGGGGGGTGGCGCTTCTTTTTTTCCTGAAGCGCAAGGGCTCGGAAGGGGGGTGCGAACCGGAACGGGGTGCGCTATCCGGAACGCTTGGCCACCCAAGCCACTCAGCCGTTCAAGCCACTCATCCAGGTCGCTCATCCACGTAGCCGCTCAGCCACTCAGCCCGCCTAGCCACCTAATTACTCAGCCACCCAGCCACTCAGCCACTCATTCAGCCACTTGTCCGCTCAGCCACTCAGCCACGGTTAAGTGGCTAAGTCTGGCTGCGCGTGTTTTTGTCATCTAAGTGGCTAAACCGACCCGTGCTGCGCAAACACTCGGCGTCCATGTGTCTTGGAGCTCTCTTAATGGATGTGTTAGACAACGTCTTGTGATCAACATGCTTAGCACCGTGGCTAGTTCGTTGACTTCGCCCGGCCAGAAGGGGGGAGGGGTGTGGCCGGACGGAACCAGATGTTCGCACTGCGTAAAAATATATTGTTTAAACAGGGTTAGACATCTCACGTCTGGGTATTCTCCGCATGGGAAAGAGGGAGGGAGGGAGGGAGAGGGAGGGAGGGAGAGGGAGGGAGGGAGAGGGAGGGAGAGAGAGGGAGCGTTTTGGAGGGTTCAGGTTGAGTGCAGAGCCTCCTAACGTATTTCGGCAAAGTTCTTGCCGCGCACCAACTAGCAAAGAAACACGCGTTTCCGCTGTTCCTTGAAAATATGTGATTTCCGCTCTTAACTGTCAGCTTCATGCGCCAGGTGCATTGCTGCAAGCGCTACCCAGTTTGATGCAAAAGGGCGCTGAGTTTAGTGGCACTAGGTTATGGTGTAGCTGTTGGGTTGCAATGCTGGGTTACTGTCATAAAGAACCTCCCGACATCTCGCATGGCACCCCCGAGTGCGCTGGCCGAAGCTGAGGCTACTATAGCAACGAGCTGGCCTTTTGGGGTGGGGACCTGCCCAGCTTGAGCGGCAAGCTGGACTACCTCACCGACCTAGGCGCCAGGTTTTTTCGGGCGTGGGAGGTCTCGAACCCCATCATAGGTGAGGCCCAAATCACGTGACCCTTTCTCAAGGAGTGGATGCCCAAACCCAACGTAGAACGGTTGATCCCAGAGAGCGGGGCTTGTGAAGTCCGCTTGCTCAATGAGCAGCTGCACCAAGGGTGTTGGATCTTTCTCTTGCGCAGCCGGAGGGGTGGATGTGGTGTACTTGCAGCCGATCACTGAGAGCTACTCCAATCACAAGTACGATGCCACGGACTACAAAGTTCTGGACAAGCAGTGCTCCGGCTCCTGAGTGCTTTCATGAAGCCAGGTCCAAGAGTTTTATGACCCTCTGTCGCAGCTGGGGCCCGAAGATATTGAGAGAGCACTTTGAATGAGCTTGTTTCTGAGCAGGCCTTGTTTTCATAGGATCCTCTTGCTTCTCTTGCTGCAAAGCCTTCGCCGCCCTCTGTTATCCAAAGGGGCGTCCGTGCGGGGTTTGTGGGTGCTGATCACGTTTGGGGCGGTTGGATGGTTTGAAAGGAGCGGTTCCTCCATAGCCCAAGCGTAGCCCGCAGAGGTACGGCACAGATGAGGACTTTAAGCAGCTGGTGGACACGCTCCATGACAAGGGCCGCGCGGCGCTACACAAATGAAGCGCACCTGTTTGCGCGATATTCCAATGGCTTGGAGGGCTGCCTCAAACATCATAGGCTCATAGCTTAAACCAAAACTTTGCCTCTATAAATAGGGGGGTCTGTCGTTTTCGCCGTACCCGAAAATAAAAGCGTAAACAATCACGTAAATAAATCAAGCTTTCTGGTTGGCCTGGCCCTTAACAGGAAGAGTCCGTAAATACTATGGTAAATAGTGAGCTAAATTAATTGTAATTCGATCATTTTCGCTTGCCCGATCTTGAGTGACCCTGCGTTAGCTGGACTTAGTGTCCCTCATGGACAGGGATGTGTATTGGCAAGAATCTTCCCCTTCGCGAATTTAACCTGCTCATATCACTGAAGGAAGGCAAAGCGTCATGAGTCATGAACCATTGGAAGAGCCGCGACAACTTTGACATGAATGTTCATGCGTACTGGTAGCTGCGAGCCACAGTTTTTGCTCGCGAGCATGTGTCGCGTTGGCAAAGCCAAAAACCTCCGGACGCAAAAACGCGTGCGCCCATGCTTGCGCTTGGGTTGCGTTGCCATGCTAATAGGCAGCCAGAACCCCCACCAAGATACATGTCAATTTGTGTTTAGTGATCATGAGAAAGGAGGTGTTGTAGGAACCGAGGACTAGGAACACTGCGTCTTGTCAAAGAACGTCCGGTATGTCCGGTCATTGGTTATGTCAGCTGCGTGAACAACATTAAGAATATTTTGAGGGCTCTTTCCAACAATCAAGACTTAGTCAGCTTTTTGTTGGGCGACCTTGCGAGGGCCAATCTTGAAGAACATCAAGATTAACGTCTATATTCCTAACATGCACCTGGCGCACAGACACACAGACACCACCCACACACACAAACACACATGCACACACGACTCTACGAGGTTGTCTCCGCGTGGCCGCTGATCCAACCAGTCAGGAGTTGCAAAGGACGATTTTAAGCCTTGCCTTCTTGCAGCTTTGCTTGCCGCGTTGTGGTACTGTCGCGCGTTGTTGTTTGTTGTTTGCTCTTTGCCGCGGCTTCGCCTCGTTTGTCCGCAAGACCCAGGGAATCCAAGAACCGATTCCAGAAACCCAGTTGAGCAAAGGCCGGAAAAGAGGAGCGATCGATGCTGTCACATGTGCACGCAAGTTCTGCGGACGGACCTCCATGCTCAAAATGTGTCCCCTGAACGGTTCAGAACGGTTCAGCCAGCCTTTTTCTGCGTAAATGGTTGCGTAAATTTTCGCGTAAATTTCAGACAAGTCTTTGCCTTTTTTGTGCTTTGAGATTTCGGATCGCTTTCGATGTTCCGATGCCGGCCTGACCTTTTACCTAGGACTAGGAAGAACGGTGGCAACCAAACTGCATGCCCCTGAACCCTTCTGAACCGTTCCGAAAGCAGTGGAACGCGTGCCCCTGAACCGCTCTGAACCGTTCCGGGTTCCGGAGGCATTGGAACCCATGCCCCTGAACCGTTCTGAACCGTTCTGGAGCCCATCTAGCAAGCAGCGCACAGAGCAGGCGTATAGTTCAGAACCGTTCTGAACCGTTCTGAACCGTTCGTCACTCAAGCTTCCCAGGAACCGTTCTGAACCGTTCAGGAGGGATTGCAGCATCATACTATGAACCGTTCTGAACCGTTCAGCAGTCATGGCAGCAGCATGCCCTGAACCGTTCTGAACCGTTCAGGAAGAATTGCAAGCAGCATGCCCTGAACCGTGCTGAACCGTTCAGGAGGGATTGCAACATCATACCCTGAACTGTTCTGAACCGTTCGGAGACATTGGAGCTGCGTACCTAGGAACCATTCCGAAGATTGCAACAGCATGCTCAGGAATTGCCCTTGCTTCTGCTCACGCATGCTTAGGCTTACCAACCACGTGTTTAAGACCTAAGATGTTTGGCCTCCTAACATTCGCACGGTAGCTGCTAAGGATTTAACAAAGATCATTCAATCAACGCCTTGGGCGCTTGTTATGGAGATGGGAGGGGCGCGTTGGAGCCTTACCTTCTTTTTGCCAATGTTTTGCCATGGGCTTGTCTGATTGTGCGCCTTTTCTGTCTGTTCAGGCCTGTTACATGGCAAACGATGCAGCTTCCAGCTTCCAACGCTGAGGCACACATTGTTTACATGATCTTTTACGTGTTGCTTTAAGGCCTGTTTTTGTTTACATGAATACTTACAAGAAGAGTGACGTGGTTTGTTACATGACTATTGGCCGGTTTTAACCTCCACAGAGATAGAGGCTAAGTTTTGGTCTAAATCATAGCTGTCTTTTTATGGGAGGTGTGCTTGTCTCGGACCATCTTCCGAGTTGTTGATTGCATGCACAATCAGGGGTCGCCCATCATGTGGAAGAAGGGGCCCACGCACGCTGAGGCATGAAGCTGGTCCTTGACTTCGTGTTTAACCATTGTGGCAAGCGCGCCGGCATTGTGCAGGCTGAGCCGATGACGGATGTGATTTAGACATGTGTGGGGGGTTAGTGGGCTGAGGTGGGGTGATAGGGCTTGTGTCGAAGTTAGGGGAGCCATTTGAGGAGGATTGGCGTCCGTATGCGTTTGGAGCTCGCGGCCCTGTCCCCTTTTGGAGGCCGCTTATGATTCGAAGCTGGCTTAATGTTTCGTCACGAAAAAACCCCGCGCTGGGCTTCGTGAACTTCCCCAACCAGGGTGAATCGACCTTGTGAATGTTCAACTTTGACTGCATCTTGTCAGTCCCCCAGGCGACCGCATTTTCTTCCAGGCCCTTCAGAGCAAATGGACCACACCTTGCCTCCTTCGCAGGAGGCGCTGGCAGACAAGGCCTCCCCAAGGCGGAGTTTCTTCTTCATGGGCGATGAGTACAAGCACGGCTTCAAGGCGGGGGGTCGGGGCGCATCACCAGCTTTTTGTGCTGTCAAGCGCGACAACCTAACCCCTTGCGGGAAAGCCGTGCATTTTTCTTGTGGAAATAAGGGAAAATCAAATTTGACTCATGCCAAGTGAAAGTGAAGCAAGTGCTTTGTGCGCGCACGCACCTTTGTGAACAGCCAAATGGATCACTTGTTTCGGATTTGCCCACCTCACTGGGCTCAAATGGACTTGATTTCTTCAAGTGTGAGCCGCTCTGCATTGACCTTCCGAAGCATGGCAGGTTTGGCGGGTTGGCCTGTTGAAATACAAGAGGGTATCTTTGGCCCAGCGCAACATTTGGGCCCATATATGTTTCGGAGGGCGAACTTAGGTTGCCAACTTTGGTTGGTAGGTTTCAACCCACCTTCTACATCAAGGTGCTAAAACCGCTGCTCAACTTAGCGGCTTTCACGTCGGGGCCGGCCTGAGCTCATGTCATGGCAGGTGTGGGGCTGCGCGCCATCCTTGGTTGAGTTGGCGCTGGAGAACAAGGCGCGACATGGGGGGCCTTGAACACCTTCAGCGGCCCAAGCAGGAGGTTCGTCCGTACCCGGCAGAAGTTTTTTGCTGCATTCTCAAAAGGGCCGGTGTGCAT
Source organism: Effrenium voratum (assembly GCA_963377175.1). NCBI lineage: Eukaryota > Dinophyceae > Suessiales > Symbiodiniaceae > Effrenium > Effrenium voratum. The sequence continues at coordinate 158,239 of CAUJNA010003232.1, forward strand.
TTTGGGTTCCGTTGAAGGCAGGGCTGAGGCGCAAGAGCGAAGTACTTTGTTGCAGGGAAGGGAGTTCAGTTTCTCGTTCCGCATTCACAGCGTGTTTCCCAACATTGAGCGTGACTAGTCTACAAAGGAAGGGAGTTTTTGCATGGCGACTATAACTGCAGCTCATGGTGGTCTTAAGGATGTCTCTTCCTCCGGCTTCCCCCCCAATTGTTCAACGAGGCACCGTTTTTTCCTCTTTGTTTGGTGGACCCGATTCATAAAAGAAAGTGACCCAAGCAAACAGGGTTCTCTCTCGCCTCGCTTTTTGGGGCCTCTTGCTCGCAGGAGCTGCAGGGCTACCTTTGGAACGACAAGGACTCCGCCCTCGCCAGCTGGCTCCAGAAGGGCGCCGACGGCGCGCGCCTGGACGTGGCCTCCGAGATTGGCCGGGGACCCCGGGACCCCGGGGCCCGGGGGCCCGTGACCCGGTGGCCGTTCGAGGGACTCATGACGTCGCCTTGGGGCCTTGGGGTTGCATGTTGCATGGGGGGAGAAGGCTAGGGCGCGCACCTTGGTGGATTCCATGTTTCTGTCTTGATGGGGGAGGGGGTAGTATTCCGTGTGGAAGGCCCTCTTGCAAGATTGTTGGGTTTCTTGGCAGCAGGTCTGGAGTTGCTGTCCTCCATTACTCGCGCGGCGCACCGGCACAAGCGCGACAGCCTCGTGGTAGGCGAGGTCTGGGCGCGCCTCGGAGCCCGGTGGATCTGCGTGGCCTGAGTGGCAAACAAAAGGTTGGACTTGTTTTGGTCAAACTCCGGAAGTGAGGATCCTCAACTTTCCTTAGTAACTCCATGGCGGTTGGTTTCGCGCTGTCAAGTACAGGGCCCCCCCCGAGAAGTCCAGCTTTTTGCAGTCTTGGTCATGTGGCCTGGTTCGAAGGCCAGCATTTGCAGGTAATGCCACGTACGGGTCTGTATGTTGCCTCCTTTCTCATGCGAGTTGGGGATCGAAGCCCAGTTTGGAGACGTTTTGCTTTGTTCTGTTGGGAGGGGTGAGCCAGTGTCAGGGGCCATAGAGCCTTCTCGTATGCCTGTATGTGAAAGGGGGAGCCGAAGTTGTCAATATCAGAGTTGCTGGCTCGTCCTTTCAAACTGCGTGATGACTAGGGTGGCTTGGCCGAAAACTACACTCAGCTTGACCCCTTCTACAGCTTCGGTGTGCCCTTCTTCGCTTGTTCTCAGGGCTCTGCCTGGGGCCCCGCCCGAGGTATTCGCCGCACTGGACCTCCGCCATGGACGCTGTGCCTCGGCCGAGATGGGAGGGCGCCGCGACTTCGACACCTCGCCCGCGGTTCCTGTCATAGGGAACCCCTTGGGTTGATGAATTGTGACGTTGGAATGGACATCGTTTTCATGTGGGATTGAAACCCTGACTCAGTTGGTGTATGGCCAGGGGGAACCACTTTGAGGGGTACATCCGTACCTCAGAAGCGCCGTGCATGACACTAGATGACATTCGTCCATTCGCCGAGTTGTTTTTTCTTCTTCTGAGGTGATGAGTTTACACTCAGGGGTGCTCATCTACGGCCTGGCGGAGGGCACTTTGCCTGGGCCCTCGGCGGCCCAGAGCCTGATGCGGATGATCCAGGACTCCTCCATGGACGAGGCGGGGGGTGGGAGACGGCTGGGAAGGTACGCGTACCTGGGTTGGATGAGGGGCCTTCAAAGAGAGCACAAGTGTTTGCATTCCTAGCTGGACAGGAAGGAGTGTGTATCAAAGCAGGGGCCCCCAATTAGTTGGCGTTTGAAGGAAAATGCAAAACCACAATGTTGAGGTCCACCAGACTCAGGGGGAGAGAGAGAGAGAGAGAGAGAGAGAAAAGATCAAGATAAGCCCTGGGAAAGGGCCAAAGAGAGTGGAGAGGGAGCGATATGAGTGAAGGTGAGAATGATGACCAAACCATGCTGGCCTCCAGTTCGCGGACTGGGCTCAAAGCCAAATCCCATGTCTTCTCAAGCCTGAGCTCTACAACTTGGGTCTCAAGTGGGTCTCCTTGGCGCACGTGTCACGGGCTTTTTGGCGCTCGGCATCGGGTCTGCCAGCTTCCTCTCGCAGGTGCTGAAGTGCTGGATTGTGGTCAGCAACCACGACATGCCGCGCTTGGCCCACCGGCTTCCGGATCTCAAGGCGCCCGGGAACACTCCGGACTGCACTCATGGGAATCGGTTGGTGGGAAACAACGCGTTTGGACTTGACCTGGCAATTGGGCCCACGCGAGCCAAGCCCTTTCGAAGAAACCGCCGTAAGTCAATGGACCTCGACTCCCAATCGTTGGCCTCCTCTAAGTTCCCTTGCAACCACCCCGAACAAAAGGAGAAGTTCCCACTCTGGGATCCCCCATGCTGGGCCACCTGCCCCAGGTTGGTGTCAGGGGCAGTTTAGAACGACTCCTGCGTTCCAACAAAACGAGATCCTCCTGAAGACCACAAAGCGTTCAGCCGTCGGAGTTTGCCCCCGAACGTTTGCGTTGCCAGGCGCGGAAGTTCGCGCAGGTGCTGCAGTTCACATGGCCTGGGTGCCCTCTGCGCCTGGGACAAAAGAGACCTGGGGCTTGGTTTTGATGCAGTGGATCCCCCCTTGAACCAACAAACAGACGGCGTTTTGGGAGTGGAGTTGCTGGAATCGAGAGTATTCAACGTCTTGCCGGCACTGGGCAGGGTTTGTGTGTTGAGATGGCGGAGTTGAGACAGGTTCAGAAGTTGGTGTGCAGGTTAAGGTTTCTTCACTGAAGAAAGGGGGGATGGAACTTGATCGAGTTGTGCCGGGCATTCGCTGGGTGGTTTGCCATGGGCTGTGGCTGTTTGGATCCTTTGGCGGTGGCGGGTCGGGCCGCTCAGCCTGCTGCATTTTCCTGATGTCACCTTGCGCTCAACTGTGGTTTGGGTCGATGGAGGTTTGGCCGCAGGTTTCAAGCGCGTGACTTCAAATCCCGAAGCCACCAACCAGGGGGTGATTGTGCCTTTGATTGGAGTGAATCCACCAGTTTCTACTCGGTCCTGTTGCGCTTCACGAGGCTCTGCGATTGGGTTGGCCAGCCGAACAGCTTGCACGCCCGAATAAATCACTACGAATTCCAGGGTCTACTACGGGGACGAGCTGGGCCTAGAGGGCGCAGATGACCCCTACAACCGCGCGCCCATGCCCTGGGATCGCCTGGAGGCGGGCAGAAGCCGTTGGTTGCTCTTTACCTTTGAAGGGGCCAGCCACTCAGGAGAGTTTGAAGCTTAGCTTGTGCGTGTTTGATGCCACAGTGGAAGCGTTCCCAGTTAAATTGTTGAGGAGGCCCTCTCACAAGCAATCTTTCCAAGGACATGTGGTCCAGTCCTCGCTCACGTGAGGGCAGCCGAGTGCCCTTGGACACCATCGCTTAACCATTCGGAGGAAGCCAACTGCGGGGATGCCAAAAGGGAATCCGCCAAACCAACTATGGGTAGGCTCGTGATTCCCATGCCGGGGCAGGGCAATGAGATGCTGGCCCACACGAAGATGCTGTGCCTTGGTAAAATCAATGCGGGCTACAAGCAGCGAATTATGCCTTCATATTCGAAGACGCCCCACACGGTTCGGGGACCCTTGGGGGTTGGTCCATGAACGCACGGGCACATAGCATGGCTTTGCAGCCGTGGATTTGCCTGAAATCCCGTGAGCCTACCTGGCGGCAAAGCGAGCGATAGCTCATGATGATGTCTTCTCAGACGTTGGAGTCGTCATAGCGCGTGTTGTTGTTTTTCTCTGCGAGGTGCCCTAAAGTAGGGAATAAAGATGGTTGCGGCCAATGGTCGGTTAAAGCTGCTGGCTGACTGGGCACTCGGGTCCAGAGTTGTGTGCTCCTTGTTGTTTCAGCATGAAACTGCGCCATTTCCGGTGAGCTGTCGCGGCATGAGAAACAATGGGTGCTGAGCGCCAGTTTCGGCTCCAAGGATTGGGCTGCGCAAGAAGCACCGGGCCCTGCGAATCGGCAACTACCGGGACCTGTTCACCTCGAAGCTGGGACGAGGGTTTGGTTTAGTCAGGTATATAACACTTCTGTTTTCCAGAGATTTGCAGGAGAAAGGGGACGCTGCATGATGCCAACCACGGAAGGGTCCTTGGTTTGGATGTAGACTGGGATTTAAACAGAAAGGGACCCATTTCATGCCGCAATCAGGAGGCTCACCAGATCCCGCGTGTGTCTAGCAGCTAGGGAGCGGGAAGGTCTCACCCGGCACGTGGTCAATGGGTTGGACCAAATGCGACGCTTTTTTTTTGTTTTTGTTTGCTCTTTTTTTGCGGTTTTTTCTTTCTTTTTCTCTGTTTCTTTTTCTCTCTTGTTCTCCTTTTTTTGTGCGTTTCTTTTTTTTGATTATTTGATTCTTTCTTTCCCTGTTTCTTGCATTCTTTCTTTGTTTCTTTTGTTTCCATTGTTTCTTTCTTTCTTTCTTTCTTTCTTTCTTTCTTTTTTTTTATCACTCTCTCTCTCTCTCTCGCTTTTCCCTTTTTTCTTTTCTGACTCTCTCTCTCTCTCTCTCTCTTTTCTTCTTCTTCTTCTTCTTCTTTTCTTTCTTTTGTTTCTCTCTTTCTTCTCTCTCTCTCTCTCTCCTTTGTCGCTTTTGCATTTTTCCCTGCCGGGTTGGCATGACAAGTTTCTTCAGTTGTACCAAGCAGCGTGCTTGCATAGAGGTGTGTTTAGAGGTGGTTCCAGCCTTAAGGTTATGAAACCTGACACGTAGCCTATTGGCGCAACTTATGCCTGCATGAATGGCCTACTCTGGGACAGGGTTGTTCAAAAGCACAATGATGGGTAGAAACTAGGGATGTAGTCCTTTGGCTTCCTTCTCCAGGCGCCAAATGTTTTGTCCTTTCCGAGTACTGTAGGTGACTGGGTGGCATTTCTCAAAATGGTAGCCCGCTTTGGGCGGTGTTGCAAGGAAACCCGAAAGGAAACCAACCATTTTGAGGGGACCACCTTTTTGAGGAGAATCAACACATGGCTTCTCAGGAAGCTCATGGCCTTCATTCGCACCACTGACCGGGTCTCGGACACGGTCATCGTGCTGGCCAACCCCACCGACGAAATGGTGAAGGCAGGGCCGACGCATGACTCTGGTTGGGCTGGCCTGAAATTTGGGGTGCTACACGGCTTTTGGGCTTAACCAGGATAAGCTCATTTTCCAGACTCCAGACCCTCCCCTTAACCAGAACCAGCCGGTAATGAAAGTGCCCTTGTGAATCGATAAGCCAAACCAAGTTCCATATCGAATCATGCTCTTCGCATTTGAGGCCCCATAGCCAGCAAAGCCCACAAAATACAAAGCAAGCCAGAGGCCGAAGACTGCAAGAAAGTCTGCCAAAACCAGCTGTTTCAGATGGGCTTGGTCCTGTGCTTTGGATACCTGATTTAGTTCGGCAAGGGCCACTGACGAGTCAGATTTGGCCGGTGATACCCTCCCAGGCACGCATTTCATTCATTTTCTCAGGGGGGCTCCAGCACACAGAAGCGACATCCAGCTTTAAGGCCTGGTTGCTGGGTGGTGGCCTTATGCAGCCAATATGGGTTTGTAAAGTCGTATGTTCTCCTCATGTAAGTGGTGAAGCCTCCATGCATCTCCAGAACTCATAGCGGAAGCCAACAGCCAGGTGTTTCCTGAATGGCCTGTGCCTCTCTTAGCATTGGAAACTTTCTGTCGGCTCAGGAGATGGTGGTGGTGCATGTGCCCTCGATCCTGGGCCACACGCTCTTCAAGGAGACATGGGTCAGATCGGCAATCTGAGTTGGGTTTCTCACAGTTGGCTCCCAAAAATGAGCGGCTTCCTGTCGGTTCACTTCAAGTACCAAAAGGGGTCCACGATTCTGAGAGAGACTGATTTTGATGCTTCTCGTGGAAAGAAAATACAAAAGGCACTTCGCTACCTTCGGGCAAAAGTCTCGAAACCCAAACCAGGTTCCAGAAGAGAGACTCAGACCTCGCTGTTCTAGTTCCTCTTCCATTCTTGCCAAGCATCCCTCTTTGTAGAAGGTGGCAGCAGGGCGGAAGGAACATGGGCTGGTTCTTGTCATGAATGAGTGAGTGTAGCAATCATGAACAACCTCCTATGGTCATAGGGCGTTTCAAGCAGAAGCCCCCCGTTGATGAACTACTGATGGTTAAACAGCTCCAAACTAGTCCAGTGCCTTGTGTTCCCAACCAACCAATCCACCAACTAACCAACCCAACCAGCCAGGGGCCAGATGTTTGAAACGCCCCAGCCGCTTGAGGACGAGCTGAGTGGGGAGGAGCTGCGGCTGCTGGGCTCCACGCTGACGGTGGAGGTGAAGCCCAAGACGGCGCCTTGGGCTGTCTATCTCGGGGCGCTCGGCTCGGATAGGAGCCTTGACCGGTGGAAAGAACCACACAGAAATGAAGCCAACAGGGCAAAATCGCCAAAACCTGCAAAGAGAGCAAGCTCAAGTGCACTTGGACACCTTTTGGAACACGGTTTTGCTCATGGAAGGCAGCTGGGGCAGTTGTTTGCCCGTGTAAGGGTTTGTGCCCAGGCATGAGCAGCCGTCAAACGTTGACATCAGGCTGGGGGTTGAATAGGGGAGTGCCTGGACCCCGTTTGTATCAATTGCCTAGAAAGTTTGCGAATTCCTGGGTTCCCAGCACAGCACCTAGGCTCAGACTCAGAGCGAAGAATGGGCCCACTGCATAAAATTCATCGGCAACCATCGCTGAGCGGATTTTTGTTTCAAGTGCCTGAGTGCAACATGCTCAAGAGACGTAGTTGCCAAGAGCTTGTTAGCTGCTTTGGCACCTGCAAAGTTTAGGTCACGACTTGGTCAGTTATATGATCAACGGGCAATACTGCTGCTAGTGGCCGGCTTTTCGGGAAGGGGCAGCGCGGGAACAACCCAGCGGGGGAGGGGGAGGAGTGAATGGATGATTTGCCGTCTGAGGCTGCAGGTTTTGGGTTACCCCCCCCGCCAATTCGGCAGAGGGCTACGGCCGGGCAGAAACACCACAAATTTCAGGACAATCTCGGAAGAGTTGAGAGTAAGTTCCACAATTTTCGGGCTTTGCTTGGGGCATCACGCTTCCTTGAACTTCAGTGATTCAAGCATGTCGTTAAGCCATGAACAGCCCATGGGCAAGCAATCAATTTTTGCAACAGATGGTGGATGCCCAAAGCCCGCCGTCAACGAGGTGCGCATCTTCACCATGGTGAACGAGCAGGGCAACCCCAGCGGGGACCAATACAAGCGCAGCTGGGGCCACTGGTGCTCCTTCGAGAGCGTGAAGCCCTGAGCGCAGCCCCGCTCAGCTCGGGGCTTGGACGTCAGGAGGAGAAAGATGGGCCAATGGTTGGCCAGAAGGTCAAGGGCGCGGTCCTCGTTGTTTTGCTTTCCAACGGAATGGAGCAGTGGAGAAGGTGCTGGTCTTCCAAGTTAAAAACATTGCGCCCTTGCGTGGCGGTAATCCTCTCAATTGCCAGGCCGCGTTGTTTCGGGGTGAGGAGCCACTTGGCGATTCATTCGGCCAGCGGTTCCCAACGTTCAGGGGCTGTTTGAATCCGTTTGACATGTCAGAGCCCATGCAAGAGCGAGGTTGTATTGCTGTTTGCCTGAAATTCTGTGTGTTTGGAGAATGCATTGGCACAGGCAAAAACCTAAGGCTGAGCAAGACTATGGGATTGTTGACTGGGAACCGCCTGCCACTTTGTAGGCGGATTCTGAAGACGTGCCGAGGCGGCTCGGCCATCGATTCGGTGTGTGGCATGTCGGCATGGTGGGCGCTTGCCGGATGTCTTAAGACTTAAGACGAAAGCCTGACAGATGTGGAGAAAAACATGCGGGCGGCAGCGCATGTGTGGCATGCACATTGGGCATCTTCTGGAACTTCGGCCCGAAAACCAGAACACATATTCTCCCCCTCCACTGCTTCTCGCATATTATTTCTTTTTTTAAGGTTGCGCCGAGCATTCCGAAGGAAAGGAGCCAGGGGCTCGGCGAAAGGGCTCAGGGGCAGAGCGCAGGAAGAACCACACCTTTCTGACCACGGCCTGCGGCAGCCTTTGCTCCACCTGCGCGGTGAAGAAGCCCCAGGTCTTCTGCGCCAACTGCGAGGCACCCCGCGGAACCGAACCGATGCCCACCGGGTGGAGGGAGGGCTCCTTCTGGGAACCCTCAGTGGGGACACTGCAATCGCATGCAACGCTTTGTTCAGCCCGCCACGTTGGTTTGCCTGGTGTGCACATTTGTTCACCTGCGAAGCAGCAGCTTCCGGCTGTGTCCCTGTGCACGCCTGATCCCAAACCCTTCTTTAGAGAATTCAGGAGGTTCATGCCAAAATCCATCGCAAAAGGATCCTTCCGAGAAGCAGAAAGCGAAATTGCCAGAATTCATTGCAGCCACCTGCAAACCCAAGGACCCACGATCTGTAACGAGATCTGAGACCGCTTCACCTTGGCAGAATGTCTGACCTGGAAATGGCCAGCTGTGCCTTCTTCACTTGGTTGAGGGAGACTTGGATTGCTCAGAATGCGGGTGTGTGTGTGTGTGCGCCAGAATGAGCGTTTCCAGAGTGAGCACCTGCTCAAACAAACGCATCATCACCGTTCCTCGTGGTCAAGGGTGCCCTTTATCTCAGGTGCCCTTTGCCATGCCGTGGTTACCCTGTCAGCCGCGGTCTAGGTCATACATACGTTTGTGGGCTATATAGCAGCCTGTGCAAAAGGCACCTTTGTCACCCTCTAATTCGAGGAAGGTTATTTGCAAAGGATGACCCTGCGCTGCCGTATGACAGGACTACTTCTGCTTCAAGTGCTTCGAGGACATGCACCGCCGGGGCAATCGGCTTCAACACAAGTCCATGCTTGTGAGCGTCTCCGCTCCCCGGCCTGTGGGACACTGGGGGGGCAGCGACCCCGCCTGGGCACTGGCTGAAGTTGCTTGCCCAACGCTGACACCTTCTGATTGACCCTTGTGCGTTCTTTTACGTGACTTTTTGCCTGGTTTGCCAGCGCCAGAGGGAGGGGCGGGAATCTTTTTGAGAAGGCGACTTTGGCCCCGGATGTGAGGTTCTGGTTCCTTTCTTGGGATGGTGACTCAGCCTCTGGTCCCTCAATCTAGTCCCGGCAAAATGCCACCACCAGGAACACCATCCCACCTCTGGGAAAGAGAGAGGAGGCAGGTGCCTGTAAACATACTTGCCTGAAGGCGGCGGAGCATTGTCTCTGCGCTGTATCCAAAAAATCCGCGCGCTTTGTTTTGAGGTTTCTTCCGCGGCAGTTACCTGTGCTTGCGCTCTTGGGTGATTTTCGGAAGCGTGAAATGCTGGGCGCCACCTCCCACATCACAAGCTCAGCCCTCCGGCTGAGGATGGAGACGTCATCGAGCCCCAGAAGCGCTGCGAGGAGTGCGAGGACCGGCCAGCGGCCTTTGCGTGCGCCGCTTGGCCAAAGTGCGGGGTGGGGGGGGTGCCTCTTGGTGCTTGCCTGGCAAACCCGTGGCTGTGTGCATCATGTTGGGAATTTAGTTGAAAGAACTACGAAGGAGAATCAGAAGTCAAGTCTGCATGTCGACTTCGTCATCCGCAACATCCGACGTCATCTTTGGGGGCTTTTTACACCATTACGAGATGGCAACTGCGCGACAGGGGATGAACACGCCTTTGATCCAAGATTTCAACAGCAAGCGTAGCTTCCTTGAGCACGCTCCCATAGCCATATAAAACTTACGTGTGCTTCTAGGATGCTTGCCTCAGTGGCCCACATTGGGCCACCAGTTCTAGTCCTTCCAGCATCTGCTGGCCGGCAAAAATATTGGTCGCTCTTTGCTCTTTCTGCAAGATTTGCTTTCCATGGTGGGTCTCATCTCAGGACTACTGCCTGGACAACTACTGCGTGCAGTGCTTCTGGAAGTGCCACTTCAATGGTCACTGGGCTCATCAAATTTTCTGAGACGGGGTGTGGCATCCGCTTAGATATAAAACTGGTGGCGACCTGTTTCAACATCCAGTTTCCGTGGTCGGGCCTTGAAGCGCTAACAAAATCAAGGGGAGGCTGTTTCAACACTGTTTGTTGAGACGTGCTTGCTCTGCAGACCCACATCCCCCACTTTGTGGGGAGGGATGGCCCATGGCGTGCGGGCGGTTTCGCCACCTGCCTTTCGCTGGGCATCTGTTTCCCCACCCGTTTTTTTTGGGGTTTTTGTGAAAGGCCGAGCAGAGTTTGGCCTTGCCAAGTTTTCAACCATTCATTTGCTCGTTCGCTCGTTATTGAAACCTTCAACTTCCTCAACTTCTCCTGGGCAGTTAGTGAGAAGGCCCCTTGCTTTGCCACGCGGCGTCGCCAAGGGCATCGACGGCAGCACACGGCCTCCAAGGCTGATGGGTCGACTCGGTCTTTCGAGTGACCTGGTTCTGGACTTTTTGCCTTTTTGTGAAGTAACTTTACAGTTTTCATGTTGAAAAGCAAACAGTTTGGCCTCTTTTGGGCCAACTCCAAAAGCGAGTGGAGTGATTAGGATGTGCGACCGGAACATGCCCCTTGGTCCATTAAGGTCTTAGGGTCTTTTCTGGCCGTATCCGGCTGGCCTGCGGGTCCGAGGGTCTCAGTGTGGCGAAGCCCAACTGGGTGAGAGAAGTTTCAATCGCTCGGGGGATGGAGCCCTTTGTGGGCAAAGTAAGCCGGGCCAGAACCTCTGTTGAAGCTGAAGCGGCCTCCGGTCGCTGATGGCCTGCTGGTGTACCTGCAGAGGCAGTGCGGCATTCTTGCTGCCTTTTCCGTATCGCAGGTTGCGGTGGTGCCCATGTGCAACCAGTGCCAGAACGTGCGCGCCACCATCTTCTCGGAGCAGACCCAGGAGCTCATGTGCACGGCGCCTTGCGTCACCGGGCGAGCTGCGGGGAGTGGATGGTTGCGGGTACCTGCAAGCATGCGGCCTTGTGCCGTGAAGAATCTGGGAGGTTCCTTGCGCCCCTTATTTTGACAGTGGGCGTTTGGATGTTCAAAAGCCGTTGAGCCTGGGGCCAGCTGGGAAGTGGAGCCCACTTTGAGGGGACGATGGTGTCTGTGAAAGGCTCGTTTCGCACCTCCAATTCGGAGCATGGGACACGCCCGGCGTGTTTGTTTTGCGGAACTCTGTGCCGAGGAATGCTTCACGATGCTCCACGCCAAGGGCAACCGAATGTGCCTCTTCTCAGGTTTGGGCTGTGCGAACCCCAGCCAAAGTCATTCCATTGTGATTGGTATGTTGCCACGTCTAACATTTTGTTCTTGGGACCTCCATCTTGGTGGCACTCACTTGGGTTTTCAATCGGCGCAGTTGCGTGGCTGGTATGGAAGTCCCCCAAGTCTCATTGGATGGGCCCTTCTTTCAGGGAAATCTATAGTAGGGTTGCGGCCCTGCTCCTTTTAAACACGTTAACGAGGATCTCCTTGCCCCCCAGAAAGATGCTCAGAATTTGTTCGGGGTGTTTGGTTTCCCCTCTATAGGTATGTGTGTGCTGTCTTTTTCGGAGGGCTTTTTGAAGGGAACCAAAGGGAAGCCTGTTTTCAAGGTTTCCCCATAGACAGGCTTTCTGGGAGCCGTTTCCCAGGCTCCCTCTGCAAAGTCCAACCCCAATTCTCCATCACCCATCACGGAAGGCCGGCACCGCCGGAAGCTGATAGGTAAAACACTTAAATGATGCACCGTCGGCAGAGGCACACAATTCCTCAAGTTTCCATCGTTGCAAGGGTTTTTTGTGAACGTGGTTGGGGCGACAACGGTGCATTTGCCTTTGTCCGGGGTGCTCTGGGCTGTTGTTGGCAGTTTTGGGGTTGTCTCTTAAACGGAGTTGGCCAAGTTTCTCCTTGGCTTCGCTTTTTGCTCTCCCTTTAAACTGTCTGGCTTTTTTTCTGGCCCAAGAGCATCGCCAGCGCGCAAAATCCTAGGCTGCACCTCTTCATGGATGCCATGGCGCGGGGCTCAGGGAGTCTGGGGGTGTCGGGGTCTGGCAATCGGGGATCGGAATCCCAAGTTGGGTACTTTCTGCAATGAAAGGGCACAAGGAGGTTCTGGAAGACCATCCGGTGAGTTTTGGAGAGATGGGTACAGCAAACTCGCCTGGGGGTAAGGGAGCTTACCCATGATGAAGTGGAGGGGCGCAGCCGGACTTGACACATTTCAACATGAAATAGAAAGCTTGGAGTACATCATTCGGCATCTGCCGTCGGCCCGTTTTGCCCCTTCCCCCCAACACTGGATTCCTAGTGCCCATGCCGGGTTCTAAACAAGTGTACCGGAAGGATCACGCCTCAGACAAAAGGTGAGCCGGCAAGCACCCATAAATGAGAGAGGACCTCCTCTCTGGGGACTTGTTGGCAACTTTTTGTATGGACCTTGGCCCGAAGCCGGAAACGCCTTGTGACATGCATGTGCCCAACATCTTCCGCAAAAGTTCAGGACCTGCTGGTCCTGCTGGAGCGGTTGGACCCAGCCTTCCAGGAGGGAGCTCAGCATGGGGATGAGCACCCCCCACTCAGACAACCCCCTTTCAAATGAAACACACCATGTGATGTGAAGTTGAACAATACGGGTGTTATCCTTCGCACGTTTGTTGGCGAACCCTGAATCCTCACCCCGGGCTGCTCATACATGAAAGCTTATGGCGGTGGGCGAGAAGCATGTCCGGTTTGGGGTGGGGGTGAGTCCTACCTCAGGTCCATCAAGTCGTGGAAATAAGAACGAAGTTGTGAATGGATCCTTCTTTCCCACGAGGCAAGAAACGCTAGGCAATTGACGCCAAGGACCGGAAAGAAGTCTGCTGTGGGGGCATTTGTGGTGGGCAATGGGCAAAGCGGGGACGAGGGCAAAGGTAGTTTCTCTCTCGCTGAGCGAGAGGGCTCTAACTGTAGCTTACGTCCATCGCTTTGCACCTTGGCTCTGCTTAAGATACCCCTGGATGAACTGAGACGGGGTTTGTTTGGAGCATAGTTGCTCGACCCCATGAGGCAACGAGGTGGGTTCTTGCTAAAAGTGGCTGCACGATGCTTGGCCATCTTTGTTTTGGCCTGGCCGATGCCCCTGGTCAGCCTTTTAGACCTCCAGCCCACATGGTACCCAGACAGTACCTAAACCCCCCCAGTATAGGTATAGGTATAGGACAAGTATATCTGGGCAGTGCAGCAGTACCTAAACCCCCTTAGTATAGGTATAGGTATAAGACAAGTGTATCTGGGCAGCTACCTAAACCCCCCTCAGTACAGGGACAGGTAAAGGACAAGTGTATTTGGGCAGTGTAGGTACCTAAACCCCCCCAGTATAGGTATAGGTATAGGACAAGTGTATTTGGGCAGTGTCGGCAGTCCCAGTACCGGTATAGGTATAGGACAAGTGTATCACGCGGGCACGTAAGCAAGAGCGCCCCTTCCAGGTACACCCTCACGCCCCCACACACATAAGACCCCGCATCTAAACCCCCCCGAGTATGAGGGCCTTGGAACCCAGACAGTACCTAAACCCCCCCCAGTATAGGTACAGGTGTAGGACAGGTGTGTCTGGAGGAGCAGTGTCGGCAGCACTTTTTCCACCCAGTCTAGGTACAGGTTTTGGACAGGTGTATCAGTACCCAAACCACCCCAGTATAGGTACAGGCATAGGTATAGGTATATGTACAGGTCTGTAAAGTACCTATACCTTCCAGGTACACCCTCACGCCATATAAGACCCCACATGTAAGCTGTCCCAGTACAAGTATAGTTATAGGACAAGTGTATCACGCGGGCACGTAAGCAAGAGCGCCCCTTCCAGGTACACCCTCACGCCCCCACACACATAAGACCCCGCATCCGCCCGAGTATGAGGGCCTTGGAACCCAGACAGTACCTAAACCCCCCCAGTATAGGTACAGGTGTGGGACAGGTGTGTCTGGAGGAGCAGTGTCGGCAGCACTTTTTCCACACCCAGTCTAGGTACAGGTTTTGGACAGGTGTATCTGGGCAGCGCAGTACCTAAACCACCCCAGTATAGGTACAGGTATAGGTGTAGGTTTACGTACAGGTCTTTTCAAAGTACGTATACCTTACCCTCACGCCATATAAGACCCCACATCTACACCTTTGCAGTATTTGGAACCCAGACAATACCTGTCTACTACTTGTACCGTACCCCCGCTAGTCGTGCGCTTGGGGGGGGGTCTGAGCACAGGTGCGGGTATAAGTGTCTCGCTAGCCGTGTACTTGTACCTATACCTATACCTATACCTCTCCACCCCTTGCAGTGCTTGCGCGCGTACCTGTACCTCTACTTATACCCGGGGGGTATGAGTACAGGTACATGTACAAGTACATTTGCTGGTCATGTACTTGTACCTTTACCTATATACCTATACCTCTCCACCCCTTGCAGCGCTCGAACTCTTCTCCTCGGCCTGTACCTGTACCTGTACCTGTACCAGGGTACCTGTACAAGTACCTGTCTGGTCGTGTACTTGTACCTGTACCTATACCTCTCTACCCTTTTTCGGGTTTTTGTGCTTGCGCCTGTACCTGCCCATACTTACACGGTCAAGCGCCGGGTAAAAGTATAGGTACTGGTACAGGTACAGGCGCAAGCACAAAAGTTCAAGGGCGTAAGCTTGCACTTCTACAAAATACCCACACAGGTTTGAGTCTTCGTACCTGTCCGGATGCGTTTACCGGTAAGTACCTGGCTGGTCGTGTACCTGTACCTGTTGTCTTATACCTATACCTATGCTAAGGGGGTTCAGGTACTGCTGCGCTGCCCAGATATACTTGTCCTTTACCTATACCTATACCTGTACTCATACCCCCGAGGTTTCAGGATAGGTACACAGGTACAGGTACAAGCGCAAGCACAGGAGTTCGAGGGCTGCAAGGGGTGGAGAGGTATAGGTATAGGTACAAGTACATGACCAGCTAAGGTACTTGTACAGGTACCTGTACTCATACTAGGTACAGCGCAAGAGCGTGAGGGGTGCAAGGGGTGGAGGTATAGGTATAGGTATAGGTACAAGTACACGACGAGCAAGACACTTGTATCCGCACCTGTACTCAGACCTGTATAACAGGTACAGATACAGGCGCAAGCATAAGAGCCTGGGCTGCAAGGGGTGGAGAGGCACAGGTAGTGTATCTGGGCAGCTACCTAAACCCCCCTCAGTATAGGGACAGGTAAAGGAAAAGTGTATTTGGGCAGTGTAGGCAGTACCTAAACCCCCCCAGTATAGGTATAGGTATAGGACAAGTGTATCTGGGCAGTGTCGGCAGTACGTAAGCAAGAGGGCCCCTTCCAGGTACACCCTCACGCCCCCAAACACATAAGACCCCGCATCTCAACCCCCCCGAGTATGAGGGCCTTGGCACCCAGACAGTACCTAAATCTCCCCAGTACAGTCTAGGTACAGGTTTTGGACAGGTGTATCTGGGCAGCGCAGTACCTAAACCACCCCAGTATAGGTACAGGCATAGGTATAGGTATACGTCTGTAAAAAGTACCTGTACCTTCCATACCCCACATGTAAACCAAACCAGACAGTACCTAAACCCCTGGGGCAATGTCGGCAGTCCCAGTACAGGTATAGGTATAGGTGTACCACGCGGGCACGTAAGCAAGAGGTACACCCTCACGCCCCCACACACATAAGACCCCGCATCCGCCCGAGTATGAGGGCCTTGGAATGGAACCCAGACAGTACCTAAACCCCCCCAGTATAGGTACAGGTGTAGGACAGGTGTGTCTGGAGGAGCAGTGTCGGCAGCACTTTTTCCACACCCAGTCTAGGTACAGGTTTTGGACAGGTGTATCTGGGCAGCGCAGTACCTAAACCACCCCAGTATAGGTACAGGCAGAGGTATAGGTATACGTCTGTAAAAAGTACCTGTACCTTCCAAGTACCCCACATGTAAACCAAACCAGACAGTACCCAAACCCCCCAGCATAGGGGCAGGGGCAGGTTTAGGACAGGTGTATCTGGGGCAGTGTCGGCAGTCCCAGTACAGGTATAGGTATAGGACAAGTGTACCACGCGGGCACGTAAGCAAGAGCGCCCCTTCCATGTACACCCTCACGCCCCCACACACATAAGACCCCGCATCCGCCCGA
The DNA here is from genome assembly GCA_963377175.1 of Effrenium voratum. Lineage (NCBI taxonomy): Eukaryota > Dinophyceae > Suessiales > Symbiodiniaceae > Effrenium > Effrenium voratum. The sequence goes on from CAUJNA010003232.1 coordinate 174,344, forward strand.
GTATGAGGGCCTTGGAACCCAGACAGTACCTAAACCCCCCCAGTATAGGTACAGGTGTAGGACAGGTGTCGGCAGCACTTTTTCCACACCCAGTCTAGGTACAGGTTTTGGACAGGTGTATCTGGGCAGCGCAGTACCTAAACCACCCCAGTATAGGTACAGGTATAGGTATAGGTTTACGTACAGGTCTTTTCAAAGTACGTATACCTTACCCTCACGCCATATAAGACCCCACATCTACACCTTTGCAGTATTTGGAACCCAGACAGTACCTGTCTACTACTTGTACCGTACCTATACCTACCCAGCACCTGCCCCGCTAGTCGTGCGCTTGGGGGGGGGGTCTGAGCACAGGTGCGGGTATAAGTGTCTCGCTAGCCGTGTACTTGTATACTTGTACCTATACCTATACCTATACCTCTCCACCCCTTGCAGTGCTTGCGCACGTACCTGTACCTCTACTTATACCCGGGGGGTATGAGTACAGGTACATGTACAAGTACTTTTGCTGGTCATGTACTTGTACCTTTACCTATATACCTATACCTCTCCACCCCTTGCAGCGCTCGAACTCTTCTCCTCGCGCCTGTACCTGTACCTGTACCTATACTTAAACCCTGGGGGTATGAGTACAGGTACATGTACAAGTACCTGTCTGGTCGTGTACTTGTACCTGTACCTATACCTCTTCACCCTTTTTCGGGTTTTTGTGCTTGCGCCTGTACCTGCCCATACTTACACGGTCAAGCCTGGCTGGTCGTGTACCTGTACCTGTACCTGTGCCTCTCCACCCCTTGCAGCCCAGGCTCTTACGCTTGCGCCTGTATCTGTACCTGTTATACCGGTCTGAGTACAGGTGCGGATACAAGTGTCTTGCTCGACGTGTACTTGTACCTATACCTATACCTATACCTCCACCCCTTGCACCCCTTGGGCTCTTGTGCTCGCGCGTACCTGTACCTAGTATGAGTACAGGTACCTGTACAAGTACCTTAGCTGGTCATGTACTTGTACCTATACCTATACCTCTCCACCCCTTGCAGCCCTCGAACTCCTGTGCTTGCGCTTGTACCTACCTGTGTACCTATACTGAAACCTCGGGGGTATGAGTACAGGTATAGGTATAGGTAAAGGACAAGTATATCTGGGCAGCGCAGCAGTACCTAAACCTTCTTAGTATAGGTATAGGTATAAGACAAGTGTATCTGGGCAGCTACCTAAACCCCCCTCAGTATAGGGACAGGCAAAGGACAAGTGTATTTGGGCAGTGTAGGCAGTACCTAAACCCCCCCAGTATAGGTATAGGTATAGGACAAGTGTATCTGGGCAGTGTCGGCAGTCCCAGCACAGGTAAAGGTATAGGACAAGTGTATCACGCAGGCAGTAAGCAAGAGCGCCCCTTCCAGGTACACCCTCACGCCCCCACACACATAAGACCCCGCATCTCAACCCCCCGAGTATGAGGGCCTTGGAATCCAGACAGTACCTAAACCCCCCCAGTATAGGTACAGGTGTAGGACAGGTGTGTCTGGAGGAGCAGTGTCGGCAGCACTTTTTCCACACCCAGTCTAGGTACAGGTTTTGGACAGGTGTATCTGGGCAGCGCAGTACCTAACCACCCCAGTATAGGTACAGGCATAGGTATAGGTATACGTCTGTAAAAAGTACCTATTCCTTCCAAGTACACCCTCACGCCATATAAGACCCCACATGTAAACCTTCCCAGTAGAAAGGGGGCCCCAGTATAGGGGCAGGTTTAGGACAGGTGTATCTGGAGCAGTGTCGGCAGTCCCAGGCACGTAAGCAAGAGCGCCCCTTCCAGGTACACCCTCATGCCCCCACACACATAAGACCCCGCATCTAAACCCTCCCGAGTACGAGGGCCTTGGAACCCAGACAGTGCCTAAACACCCCCAGTATAGGTATAGGTGTAGGACAGGTGTAGCTGGAGCATTGTCGGCAGTACTTTTTCCACACCCAGTCTAGGTACAGGTTTTGTATCTGGGCAGTGCAGTACCTAAACCACCCCAGTATAGGTACAGGCATAGGTACAGGTATACGTACAGGTCTATAAAAAGCACCTATACCTTCCAGGTACACCCTCACGCCATACAAGACCCCACATGTAAACCTTTGCAGTAGAAGGGGCTTGGAACCTTGGAACCCAGACAGTACCTAAACCCCCCCAGTATAGGGGCAGGTTTAGGACAGGTGTATCTGGGGCAGTCGGCATTACCCAAACCACCCTAGTTTAGGTTATACGTGCAGGTCTGTAAAAAGTATGTTTTCTTTTGACTAATCAGACACCACGTCTACAGAATAGGTTCAGGCCCAGTGCAGGCAGTACCTAACCCCCCCAGAAAAGGTATAGGCAGGTGTATCCCGATCATGGGTTCAGGACAGGTGTATCTTGACCCCTTGTAGGCAGCACCTAAACAAGACCCCGACCCCACATCTGTAGGGCCAGTGTAGGCAGCTAAGCGCCCAGTATAGGTGTAGGTATAGGAGGTGTATCTGGGCAGTAGGCAGTACCACCCCATTACAGGTGCCTATACCTTCAGTACCTGAACCCCTCAGTATAGGTTTAGGACAAGTGTATCTCGAACCCCCCCCCAGTGTAGGCAGTACCAAAAAACACAGTAAATTTGCTTCAACCCCCAGCATAGCCACGTTGGGCGTACCGATACTTCCGGTGCGCAATCGTTAGTTTAAGGTGCACAGGGCAGGTTGTGTCTCTCTGCCCCCCAGTGTAGGCAGTACCCAGGTTGAGGTTTCAGGTAGGTGTGGACAGGACTCACCACCCCGCGCCATGTTGATAGGCAGTGCTCAAGCTATCCCAGTCCAGGCCACCAGACAGGAACAGCTGTCAAGTTCAGCCAGACAGCACCTAAACCCCCCAGTATAGGTATAGGTATGGAACAAGTGTATCTGAGCAGCGTAGAGGTACAGGTATAGGTATGTGTACAGGTCTGTAAAAAAGTACCTAAACCTTCTAGGCACACCCTCACGCCCCCACACACACAAGACCCCGCATCTAAACCTCCCCGAGTATGAGGGCCTTGTACCTAAACCCCCCAAGTATAGGTACAGGTGTAGGACAGGTGTGTCTGGAGGAGCAGTGTCGGCAGCACTTTTGTCGAGGTACAGGTTTTGGACAGGTGTATCTGGGCAGTGTAGGCAGTACCTAAACCACCCCAGTGTAGGTACAGGTATAGGTATAGGTTTACGTACAGGTCTTTTCAAAGTACGTATACCTTACCCTCACGCCATATAAGACCCCACATCTACACCTTTGCAGTATTTGGAACCCAGACAGTACCTCTGGGGCAGTGTCGGCACTACTTGTACCTATACCTACCCAGCACCTGCCCCCGCTAGTCGTGCGCTTGGAGGGGGGGTCTGAGTACAGGTGCGGGTATAAGTGTCTCGCTAGCCGTGTACTTGTACCTTTAATACCTATACCTCTCCACCCCTTGCAGCGCTCGATCTCTTCTCCTCGCGCCTGTACCTGTACCTGTACCTATACTTAAACCTTGGGGGTATGAGTACAGGTACATGTACAAGTACCTGTCTGGTCGTGTACTTGTACCTGTACCTATACCTCTGCACCCTTTTTCGGGTTTTTGTGCTTGCGCCTGTACCTGCCCATACTTACACGGTCAAGCGCCGGGTAAAAGTATAGGTACCGGTACAGGTACAGGCGCAAGCACAAAAGTTCAAGGGCTTAAGCTTGCACTTATACAAAATTCCCGCACAGGTTTGAGTCTTCGTACCTGTCCGGATACGTTTACCGGTAAGTACCTGGCTGGTCGTGTACCTGTACCTGTACCTGTGCCTCTCCACCCCTTGCAGCCCAGGCTCTTATGCTTGCGCCTGTATCTGTACCTGTTATACCGGTCTGGGTACAGGTGCGGATACAAGTGTCTTGCTCGTCGTGTACTTGTACCTATACCTGTACCTATACCTCCGCCCCTTGCCGCCCTTGGGCTCTTGTGCTCGCGCGTACCTGTACCTAGTATGAGTACAGGTGCATGTACAAGTACCTTAGCTGGTCATGTACTTGTACCTATATCTATACCTCTCCACCCCTTGCAGCCCTCGAACTCTTGTGCTTGCGCTTGTACCTGTACCTGTGTACCTATACTGAAACCTCGGGGGTATGAGTACAGGTACATGTACAAGTTGTGCTTGCGCCTGGACCTGTTCTAGGTACAAGTTTTGGACAGGTGTATTACCTGAACCCCTCAGTATAGGTTTAGGACAAGTGTATCTCGAACCCCCCCAGTGTAGGCAGTGCCAAAAATCACAGTTTAGATATAAGTGTCTCGCTAGTCGTGTACTTGTACCTGTACCTATACCTATACCTCTCCAGCCCTCAATGGCTCTTGTGCTTGCGCGCGTACCTGTACCTCTGCTTATACCCGGGGGGTATGAGTACAGGTACATGTACAAGCACCTTTGCTGGTCATGTACTTGTACCTATACCTATATACCTATACCTGTCCACCCCTTGCAGCGCTCGAACTCTTGTGCTTGCGCCTGTACCTGTACCTGTACCTGTACCTATACTTAAACCCTGGGGGTATGAGTACAGGTACATGTACAAGTACCTGTCTGGTCGTGTACTTGTACCTGTAATTATATCTCTCCACCCCTTGCAGCCTCGGGCTCTTGTGCTTGCGACTGGCGCCTCTACCTGTACCTGCGCCCATACTTGTACCCGGGGGGTATGAGTACAGGCACATGTACAAGTACCTTCGCTGGTCATGTACTTGTACCTGTACCAAAACCTCTCCACCCCTTGCAGCCCTCGGGCTCTTGTGCTTGCGACCTGTACCTGTGTACCTATACTGAAACCTCGGGGGTATGAGTACAGGCACATGTACAAGTACCTTCGCTGGTCATGTACTTGTACCTATACCTATACCTCTCCACCCCTTGCAGTTCTCGGGCTCTTGTGCTTGCGACTGGCGCCTCTACCTGTACCTCCACCCATACTTGTACCCGGGGGGTATGAGTACAGGTACATGTACAAGTACCTTTGCTGGTCATGTACTTGTACCTATACCTATACCTCTCCACCCCTTGCAGCCCTCGGGCTCTTGTGCTTGCAACTGGCGCCTCCACCTGTACCTGTACCTATACTTAAACCCGGGGGGTACGAGTACAGGTACATGTGCAAGTACCTTTGCTGGTCATGTACTTGTACCTATACCTATACCTCTGCACCCCTTGCAGCCCTCGGGCTCTTGTGCTTGCGACTGGCGCCTCTACCTGTACCTGTACCTATACTTAAACCCGGGGGGTACGAGTACAGGTACATGTACAGGTACCCCCCCGGTATGGGTATAGGTACGTACCCACCCCCCCGGGGTACTAACTGCTCCAGCCTGATGGCAGCCTGCAAAAAGTGATCAGTGATCAGCCTTTGGTTGCAGGTCCTTGGCTGCGAGTGGGGGCGATTGCTTGTCCAGTCTGCAGTCAAAACCTAGTCGGACGCAAACTGGGCCTGACCAGGAGCACATGCGCCGTGCGCGTCCCCGAGTGTTGTGGGCGCTCAGCCAGCTGCAAGGCGGGTGCCGGTGTGCAGAACCGACCCTTGCCTACCGTTTACCTCAATGAAGGTCGCGATGCAAGCTTGCGTCGTCCAGCTTTAAACCTGAGCAGAGCAAGTAGGATGGAAGTTTAGTACCCGCTGTTGGCCATGAGTCAATGAGGCGAGTTTCCCCAGTTGGCTCCATTGATGCTGTAAAGACTTCATGCAGTCATGGACTGCCCTTTCAACCAGAACAAGTGGCCAAATCTTGCCTTGGACCGAACCAGGTGGTCGGGAGCACGGCGCTGCGCCACTCCAAAACGCATAGCAGTCGCACCATGTTTTCCCCTTGTTTTTGGGTGGAGGTTTCTTTTGTACCGGCCAAGTAAACCAACTTGGCTCAATACAATGCAAACTGGTCTTGTTTGATGCTCGGCCAGGCTGGGTGAAGGGAATCGAGGCCAGGCGCAACTTCAAGAAGCGCAAGGCTGCCCGGGGGAGGGAGGGGGAGAACCTGGCGGGGTGATTGCCCCCTTTTGTCGATTGGCCTCCGCTTTTTGGGCCAGGGTGTGGGCGGCTTGCCGAGACAGATTTGAAGACACTGGCAACACTGTTGCTTGAGCTTGTGTTTCGTTTTTCCCAGCGTTGTCTTGTTCAGCCAAGAGCAAGCAAGCTCCTCGGCCTATGTTGGCTACCCTGCCTCTCAAGGCCCAAGGCGATGCTTTGGGGCTACAGTGATGGGGTCATTGGTTAAAGACTCTGTGCTTCGAGCACTGTGGGGTTTCATTCCTTGTCAAGCGAAAGGATTATCTTCGATGTCCGGGTCCTGTTGGACCTGTCAGCCGCAGCTGGGCGGGGTTATTTAAGGGTGCCTTCACCCATAGCAACAGTGCAGCGCAGTTGGATCATTTGGTTTCCAGGCCAACTGAAAGTTCTCGCCCCGTAGTTCCCGAGTAGTTCTAGGGGTTGATTCCCTTTTTTTCAGCCATCGTTCTTTTCAAAGACCAGCCATGTCCCCAAGGTTTTTGGTGGTTTTCTAGAAAGAAGGATCCCTGGAAAGAATGGGGAAGGTACCCCTAGACTAGTTCCAACTGGCCACTGTGTGATGCAGGACGTGGTCCTCATGATCCAGCGCCGCTGGCGTGGAGTGCTTACACGGCGCCGGCTCCTGGGCAACTCGGTCGCAGCCCGCGCAGCAGAACGCCTGCGACTGGCTTTCGCCCCCTCCCTCCCCCCCCGTTCAAACATATTCAAACATTTTCTTGGAAGGCTTCTCAGAAAGTTTGGAACTAAATGCGGTATGCTTGGTGGGCTTGATGATTTTCCTGAGGGGCGCTGGAAACCTTCTAGATTCCAAGTGAAGCCGCCGGGTGAGCCTTGCCATTTCCCCCACTCACTTGTTCCTGCCGACCTTTCAAGACGACAGGCAAATCCTCTGAAGCCGACATTCCCATCCAGCCGCTGAGGCATGCTGCACATGCACAAATGGCGCAGGCTGGCTGGGGAACCTGACCACATCTTGTGTGGGCAGTGTGAACAAGACATTCATTTTTTCTGGGGTTGTCGGGGATCATTGTTTGTTTTCAGCGGTGAAAACAGATTGCGTGCAAGGTTTCTTGTGCCAATCATTTTTCACTAGGGTGGGTGTCTTCGTTTGTTTTTTGGACTTTCTATTCCGGACGGGAACGGCGGGGGTTCCTAAGCATGTCTGCAAGCTCACAGCCATCACGTTCCTTGCTTGGGGATTCCTTATTTCAAGTTTGTAAGAACATGCGTTTTCCAATGCATGCGCACATGGAAAAAGAGACGCCCACCTTGCGTGTAAAAGCTAGGCATGGACTGTCGGGCTCCTTCTAGATGATTTTGCTCTTCTTCTTTTTTTTTGGGGGGGGAGAGGAGGATGGGCCTTGGTTTTGATACATGACCTATTCTTGATTTTTGTTTGTCAATTGCGCCTCACATTTCGTGGCCGAAGGAAGCGGCCCCTGATAGGCCCCCTTCAATTCCTCTGTTGTAGATTCGCAGTCACAATTTCAGCAGAACCTGCTAGTACGTCCTGCGATGGGAGTTCCAAAAACCTCTGAGTCCCTCTTCTGTTGAGTTTGCGCTCAATGCCACATGCAAGTCAACTGCCCGGCACCCCAAACTCCAAAGATCATCCCCAAGCAGTTTACGTTTTGTTTCGGGCGATTTGCTTCACTGCCCCCCTGACAGTGGTCCAGCTTCTTCTGAAGGTCCGAAACCGCAACCGCCCCCCCCCCCCGGCCAGAGCCGGAGCAAATGGGTGGTTGCCCATTGCCTCTTGACTTCCTTTGCAACATCCAAACTACCCCGCCCCAATTGCTGGAGACATCCGCATGCGCGGGAAGGACAGTCAACCCCTCTGGTCCTCTGGTTGTGCCAGGCGTCAGGTGAACAACTACTTCCTGCCCAAGACGGCGGCGGAGCGGCGCGCGGTGAAGCAGAAGACCACAGCCATGCTGGCGGCCAAGGAGGGTTCGACGGGTTCCCATGGGTTCCATTGGGTTCCCCTGATGATCCTTGCGTTGGTATGTTCATCACTTTTCTGGGGCCAATTTTCAAACGGAATGGTGGTACTTGTGAGGGATCAGTAGGCCGACACCTTTTGGAAGTGAGATCTAGGCGCCCTCCGACGTTGGCCCCCCCCCCCCGGCCCACAAGAGTATTGACACGTGCCAATTCATTGAAATCTAAACACAGCATGCCGAAAGACAAAGCTTGCAGAGTAAAGTGGGATGTTGCACGAGTGTTTGGCCCCATGGCTGGCAGTGCATTGGGCTTTGTCCGCCCCTGGCGCTGCACTTGAGGAAGCTCTCTTCAGAGGGGGCAAAATCGGCTGAAACAACCAGACCAGCTAATCCGTTCACCCTGCTTATCTGAGTTTGTTTTGGCCCGCTTTCCCGTGTTTACCAACTTGGTTCCCACCCTTGGTTCTCCCCCTGGTTCTCCTTGGTTTTGCTTCCCTCCTTGGTGACCACCTCCCATGGCCCATCCCCGCTTTCGCCTCGGCCGCAGCGGCCCTTTTGCGCCAACGGCAGGACGTAACCACCCGCGCGGCGAACCAGTCGCTGCGGGAGCTGCGGTCCACGATCCTGGCCACGGCGGCGGCGGACCCGCTGGAAGACGCCCAGATGACCAGGGACCAGATGGAGGCGAGGGAAAAGTGGGGGTTCCAAACTCCAAGTTTGGATTGTGGGCTTTGCCTGCGGTTCTCCTGGAAAGCCGAAAGCCAGCGAAGTGATTTTTGGTCGTGGGGTGATGCTGGGGGTTCCGTGTATATATATATATATATATATATGTGTGTGTGCCATCTTTGCCGCTTGTACTTTTGTCTATTGGGGCTGTTTCTCAGCGAAACCAGGAAGCCACCGTTTCGGGCGAAGCCCGCTTTGAACGTCACTCCACATGAAGAGCAGCCCGAAGGCCCCTGAAATGCGGAGTTGCCTTGTGACCCGCTTCATAGGCAACAGGTGGCCTTTCAAAGCGACAAATCAGAAAGGACTGGGGAGTAAGATGAAGTATGGGTTCTTCTTTCTTGCTCTTCCCCAGTCCTCACATTTGGTTTCCAGGGGGGTTCTTCCTTGAACGCATTCTCATTTGAACAGCTTCAACCTCGGGATCGGCCCGCAGGTGCTCCCCGGAGCCGCGGAGACCACGGGCCTGGCCCCAGGTGTGTCGGCCTACACAAGCTACGCGCCTTTCCGGCAAGCGCCCACGGGTAGATGTCGCACCTTGCGAGCCTTTTCACTTCAGCCTCCAAATGCGTATCTTCCCAAACTTCTGGGTGGAGAGGAAAGGCTTGGCTTGCGAGAGGGAGTACCTTGCCTGAATACGGAATCCGAATCCCCTTTAATGACTGATATGACGATATGACCATGTTGGTATCACCAGGCGATGTTCCACGCCTTCTCTCGATCCCGGCCGAGGAGCAAAGCTCCCGCTTCAACGGCGCGCTCACCTACCCCTCCGGCTCGCAGGCGCAAGACCTGTCCAAGAAGGCCTGGGGGGTCGTGTTTGTCCAACTCTAGGTCCCCCAATAGTGCCCTCTTACCCTTGGGAGGGTTCCCCTACTAAAATAGACTGCAGAAAAAGGGTACCCTTATTCTAACTTCTCTACTGGAGGACCTAGAATTGTTATTCCCACTGCCTGGTGCTTCCAGCTTCCTCCGTTTCGAGAAACTAGGCAATCATGTGTGGACTAAAGGGGGAACCCTGTTGACTTACCCTCAGTGCTTGGTTTTTGAAGTTTTGAGCGAATGGCGACTAGGGTTACGTAGCGAGGTTCGTGGTTGAGCCGTAAGTCTGTGTACGAGATTGTGAAGACTGTCCCTAGCGTGTTTCTCAAATCGATATTTATGTTTGGGTTCTGTCCATTTTCAGCGGTGGCTGCAAAAGCGCATTTTTGTCACCACCCCCAGAGATGGGAAGTTATAGTTGGCAGCAGCGCAGCTGAGGACATCCGCAGCACGCGCGACAGCACCCTTCGACAGATCACCCGCTTGGACTGATGGATTGCGGTGCAATCCACCACAGTTGTGCACTGGGTGGGTTCTATGTTTCCTTGCAATCACGCTTTTCATTGGACCATGTGCATGCATGCCGACAGAAAATGATTGAGGAGCCACCTAGGCCCGGACATCATTTTTTGGAGTGCCCCTTTTTGTGACATACCCATCTTTGTTCAGCCGCCATCAGCAGTGGATGCACGGTGCACGGTCGCTGGCCAGACTCGGTTTCACGTTTCACCGATGCCCGCGGCGGCCCTTGCGCCGCGGCAAGATTTCCATCCCCGGAACCGGAAGGTGAAAACGAGTTTCCAGGGCTGAGGGGGTGAGCTTTGTTCACGCCTTGGTTTCAGCTCCACTGCGCGGGCCAAGTCAGAGGTGCGGCTTGGCCCTGGAGTCGGTATTTAGCAGCTTTAATGGCTTTAATTGTTAAATGAACCGCAGAAACATGGGCAACCTTTTGCTTTCCAGCCGATTTCCTGCCGAGTATCTGGGTTACATTGTCCTCTTGGTCGTCGGACGTTGTGAAATGATTGCAGGGGTTCCAAAAACATCTAGCTGGACAGGGCGGTTCTGGGTTGTTTGCTGGGCATTTTTGCGAGATTGACGGCCGGGTGCTAGGGGGCCACGCAGCTTAGCAGGTGCTGTTTTGGGGTTGTTTGGGGTGCTGTTGGAGGTGCTGGTGGCGGTGACGGCGCATTTGTGCGAGATTGATGGCCATGCTGATGATGCTGCTTTGGGGTGCTGTTTGGGGTGGTGACGCTGCAAGCGCTTTGTTGCGGGATTGACAGCCGGGTGCTCGGGGAGTTCTTGTCGGGTGCTGTTCGGGGTGTTGGATGCTGGTGATGGCACAGGCGCGTTTGTGCGAGATTGACGGACGGCAGGGCTAGGGTCACGCCGCGTGGGGTGCAGGTGCAGTTCTCGCTATCTGGTGTAATTATATGCATGTATGCATGCATGCACTACACATATACGCATACATACATAATACACACATATATATATATATTTATTTATTTATTTATTTATTTATTTGTTCATTTATTCATTTATTTATATGTGTGCAGCAGCAGCCCAAACTGCATGTCCCTAGCACCCTGCCGGCAATCTCGCAAACATGACCCGCACTGTCTCCAGATAGCGGAAAAACACAGGCGGATGATTCCACGCCAGCACCTCTTACAGCACCCCCGAAGTGCGCAGCAAACAGCGCCCCCAGAGCACACGGCCGTCAACATCGCCAAAATGCGCCCGCACCATCCCCAGCACCTCCAACAGCCACCCCAACAAGCATCCCAAAACAGCACCCCAAACTGAATGCCCCTGGCACCCTGACATCACCCCAAAACAGCACCTACACCAGCACCCCCAACTGCACCCCCAGCACCCACCAATCTCGCAAATCACTTTCCCCTCTTTATTTGAAGTTAGAACCCCTATAGCAGCTATCTGGGGAAATAGACATGTATGTAAGTTATTTAGGTATCTATTGGAGCATGCTTGAACGTGTGAGTTTGTCTCACTCAAAATGCTGCACTCCCAAATGAAGCAACCCTACACGGTTGCCGTCAAAAGGGGACACCCGTTTTTCGTTTGGGGTGGTCCCGGGGATGTTTTGCATGTGCCTGGCCGGGTGCCGGAGGGATCGCGAGCCCAGCCTTGAGACCGTGTGTTTGTTTCAGGCCACGGATTTGGAGGTTCACGCCAAGGTCGAAGTCCGTTTTTGACACCTTTAACATTCCTTTGACAACACGAAGCGCCCTTTCAAAAACAGTGGTGAGATGGGTAACCAGCTGTTGGCCCAAACCTGAATCCTCATTTGCGCTGATCAGCTTTTGCGGGAAGGTGCTCATTCCTACTTAATTCTCTATTTCCTCCGGTGTGTCTGTTTTTGGGGCACCACCCCAAAATGGTGGTTGTCTCTTTGGTTTTCCTGTAGAACCGAAAAAAGCTACCCCAAGAAAAGACACCCTTACTTTTGGGGGCTTGGCTTTCCATTGCTTGCCAACGCCATCAAGCAAGCCTCCCTGAATTTCCCACCTCTTATTCTGGTCAGAAAGAAGCAGTTCGAACCCCCTCAATGGCTTCGGTTGGCTTTGCGGCTCTCCAGCTCCGGCGGGTTTAGTGTCACCGGCTGCGCCGAGCTGTAAAAAGCACCGGGGGGGAGGAGCAGTTGGGCAGATGGACTACACCCAGAGGTCCCCATAATTCCCTTGCAATTCAACCAGTTGAAGCATCGCTTCTTGGACCAAGCCCTGTCATCTTCCCGCGTTTTGGCGGCGCGAGGCAAATCCGGCTCACCCAGGATGGGTCTTTTGACGGGAGCTAACTTTGTGGGCACAGGGGAGGTTTTGTAGCTGTCTTCTGCGATGTCTGTTTGCCCTTAGCTGACCAAGTCATGCTTGAACTTTGTGGGCAGAGGGGAGGTTTGGTGGTTGATCAAGTTGGTTTTAGTGCTCCCACAGCGGCCATGAACGGTTTCGAACTGCAGTCACTGTCGCTCGCACGGGTGCTCCAAAGTGGGGTTCATCTTGTTTCCTAGGACCCTCCAAGTTGCCAAAGGCTACTTGTTTGCATGAGACTCGTGAGACTGGTTGATGCTTGGTGTGGGTACAAGGAATCGTGCATGGGAGCATGTTTGTCCGGTTCAGCGCCGCCTGAAGGCTGTTTGTTGATAATCTGTTGATGTCGATTCCAAAGCTTGGGCGAGCTTTGAGGGGACCTAGGGTCTGCGGATGCCGATGGTGGTTTCAGGTCCATGTCGGGGGCCGCCAGGCTGCATGGCAAGGTCCTCAAGAGGCTGGCTGCGAGAGAGGTTCCTAGCTAGAGCCGGCAGAAATCATGCCCCTGCGCTCCAGCGAATGCAGCTTCAGAAGCCGCCGGCCCCTTTGCGCTGGGTCGGTTTTTGGTCCCAAAGTTCATGCTTTTGCTGCTGGCCTGTGGGCAAGCAATCTTCTCCCAAAAGGTTGGAAACTCAAAGGCTGTGCAAGCCGAGTTTTTGGGGTCACAAGCCAGGTATGGTGGCATGTAGCTCCGTGATAGCAACCTTGAGCTCACCGATCTGCATGGTCAAAAACCAAAGAGCTTTGCGAGAGGTCCTGTCCAGAGGCCTTTGCCTGCCGGTTTTTAAGCAGGGCCTGAATCATCTGATGTGGTGATTTCGGCCTAAGGCAAAGGGTGTCATCAATCAAATCAGCGAGAAGCCGATGCAGACATGGCGAGAAGACAGAAAACGAAAGGCTCACTGCAACCCAAAGAAGACGGAGCACGTTGCAGTCCAAAGCTGCAATTGGTTCGCGCCGCACCAAAACCTGCTTCGAGACAGTCCGGGCAAAAGGCCGAGCTGAAGACTTCGCCATGGCGAGCAGCCAAGCCATGAAGGGAGCAACCACAGAGGAGGAAGTGCAGCTGGATGAGGTGGGAGAGGGCAAAGACAGGAGGGTGAGACAGCGATTCGCAGTGCGCTTGGCTTGGCTTGCATGCTGCCCAGTTGTAGAGGCGTTTGGATGTTCAACTCAGTTGCTTTGCCCCCCGTCGAAGGATCGTGGAACAGAGGGGCGTGTGCAGTCATCCGATGTCTTGGCAGTGAGCGGAGCTTCACAGTTGCTGTATTGAATGCTGCCCCCCCCCCCCCCCTTGCAGTGCGGTGGTCAGATGCATGCTTGGCAATCTCGGTTGGGCTTGGACTGCCCCTTCCGCAAGTTTGGGTTGAGTGAATTGGCCAGGCCCTGCTCCCTTCTTCAGGTTACTCAGGCCGGCCACCTCCGTCCCCCTGAAGCCCCAGAATCGCTCGCCAGGCGGGCTACGGGCATGTGACTGCTCATGGCAGCCACGGGCAGGTTGTGCCACGGCGCGGGTTGCCGGGGGGTTGAATTTAAGCTTTGGATCCAGCTTATATGTAATTGCGGCGCTTGTGGCCTTGTGTTGCAGTGTTTTCCTTCTAGTCTAGCTCGGTGCTGTTTTAATGGGAGGCCCAAAGGGAGACATACATCCCTATGGCACTATGATACATATCCTTGAGAAACACAGGTTTACAACAGACATCTTATGTAAATACATAAACAAGGAAATGACTAAACAAGCAGAGTAGATACATACGTACATGCATGCATGCATGCATACATAAATAGATAGGTAAGTGGCCAAAAAGCAAGTAAACAAACAACTGAATTAATAAGTCAATTCCCCGCCCCCCCTGGAATGAGCAAACGCCTCTGAGGTGTCTTTCTTGCGGCGCCTGGCCGCTCAGAACCACCAGGCCGGGGCTTACTTTGGGCGGATGGCAACGTGGTTGCCAAGTTTGCTATTCCCGGTAAGGCCACAATGATGGGAACAGTCTGGTGCGCACAAGTTGCGGACAAGCTGCGTCTGCAGCCGTTGGACGATTTGCTTTCCCCCCTTAGGCACCTCTTTGCGGAGGGCTTCGCATCGATTGCGGAATGGCTAATGGGTGCCGATAGCTGGCGGCGCTCGCAGGAGCTGTCACAGGAAAAGCTGGAGGAGCTGGCGCGGCAGCACATGAAGATACCCAAGAGCCTCGAGGCAGGGCTAGTGAACGACTTTCCCCGAAGCAGTTGAAGTCTGAGTTCGGCAAGCTTTGAGGGGCGAAAAGACGCAGTGTCACAGAGTCTTGCATTCAGCTTGGCATGTTTCAAGACCCGGTTGCCCCAAACTTGGGTTCAAAGTTCAGGTGACCCTGTTGGAACCCATGCTTGATTTTTTACCAGGGATTTACACATGGTCTTTCCAGCTTTTGATGGGACAGCAAGCTGAGGTGTGGAGCCCATATACAGAGTATATGTGTATACATATAAGCTATTTATGTATTTATGGATATTCGGCTCAACCCTGCGTGTTCCTGTGAATGCCACCAGCCCCAAGTAGCCCCCAACTGTGATGCCTGTTTTAAAAGCGCTTCGGCCGACACGCGTTTTTTTGGGCCCAGGAACTGCGAGCGGACCTGGCGGCGGCGAGTTCTGCAGATGACGACGCCAAGGCCTTCGTGTTCGTGGAGCCCAGCGAGGCAATGGCGGCACAGGCAGCGTTCGGGTGGGGTGGGGGTGGGGGGTAAAAGTGTTGGGTTTGGCCTGGGGAATTCGCAAACCATCCTGGTATCTTTGCTGGTTTTGTGCGTTGCCTCGAAGGCCGCCGACTTAGATGATGAATTGCAGGGCATTGCTTGACTTCTGGCTGGCAGCTTGAACGAAGTCTACACGACTCCGCCGTACGAATAATGGGCTGTAATGTGCAATGCTAGGGGTTTTACTGTGGGCTTGATTTGCGGGAATAAATCTGTAGTTGTTTTAGCTGTTTTGCAGGGCCCCTTAATGTACCTCCCAGTGTTTTCACTAAAAGGGAACCCCCCAAAGGTACAATCCAAATCGCAACGTAGGCCCTGGACAAAAAGCCTTTCTATGCCAGGCCCTCCGAACGGGAGGAGGAGTGTCGGGCGCGGCTGCGAGCAGCTCTGGACTGGCGGCGGAGGTGGGGGGGGGGGAGACGTTGGGCGTGACCGAGGTCACAACAGGTGAACTTGTTTTGGATTGGGCGGCCGGGTTGGACAAACGAGTGCCACCATGAGTGCTGCATTGGCGCAAGCTGTCCTCTCAAAGCTGGATCCGCAAAGGCTTGCGCACCATGCGCCGAATCAGGATCCCATGGAATTTTGGGATTGAGTTCGGCCCTGCCAAACTACCCGGAGAAGTGGAGCGCAACAATGCGCAAGCATGGCGCGCCCGAGTGAAGCAGAAATGCTCTCGCGTTTCCACCACATGCAGTTGCAGCAAATCAACGCACTCAAGCGGAGAAAATAGAAAAACACAGACACACACACACACAAAAAAGATGAGCCCCCCATGGTTTTACCAATGGTTTTGCCTAACGTCAACTTCGTTACGTGGGTTTCCACGTTTGTACACCAAGCAACTTGGTTGCCCCGTTTCACAGAAGGACTTGCAGAGCTGTTGTTTTTACTTGCTGGCTTGCAACCACTAGCAGTATTGGACACAGGGCGAATAATTCGACGTGGGAGTGGCTCCGAATCCGTGGCCAAAGTCTTCCGTTTTGCCAGATGCCCGCTGCCTCAAAGGATGAACTTGGCGGCAAACGGCGCACTGTGTTATCCCACTTTGCTCAGAATGATCGAGTGGGGTGTCCCAGCTTCGGTCTGCTTTTTGCCAAGAAATCTACAAATTATCCTTCTTCCCCGCCAGCGATGGGATGCCAGATTTAGCGGGCTTGATTTGCGGTGTGACGAAGGTACGAATCTTCCCCATCCCGGCACCCTCCTTCTCAATTGTTTCTCCAACAAAAGCCCTAATACTTTCAGCCTTATTCGGGTCTTACTTGAGGGAGGGGGATATGTCTGCGGGGGTGGGCGGCTTGGGGATCCTATGATGCGGCCTCATCTACAAATTGCTCAAAACGAGGACCCCTTTGTTTGCCAGCGTTCAAAATACTACAACATAGTTTCTGTTGCTTCAAAGAAGGGCTTTCCCAATCTTGACTTCCACAGTTGCGCTCACTCGGACAGCCCAAACGTTTTACAAATTTGTTCCGGCCAGGCGCCCCTAAGCGATCGCAAAGGATTTGGCGCCATGCAACCGAGACCTTGGATCCCGCGTAGGTCCTGGTGGACGGCAGCGCGCTGTGCGCTGAGAACGTGCAGGGCGACGCCTCCAACACCTTGCAGATCGTGGCTCCCCCTTGGGGCCTTCAGTGGCTCGTCAATTCGCGGCCAAGGAAGTCCACTTTTCCAATTTTCCTCCCCTGAAGAATGGGCGTTGCGCAAAGCATATGGTAGGCTTCGCTTATTGATGGTAACCACTCGCGTGTATCTGATGGGGGGACTAGGAAAAGAATTGGGAACTTATTCTTCCTTAGACCAGGGCCAATCTGAGTGAGCTATAGTAAATCATTGACCCAAAGAATGAACATGGACCTTCATGAATGGCGGCAAGCCTCCCATTGTGAGGTTGTGATGATTCGCCCGGCGCCGCCTTGATTGTCAGAGGGCCCGTAGATAGGTCCATTGGGGGGGGTTCAAAACCTAGCTTGGTCGATCGAGCTCCTTTTCCATATTTCATCATATTTCCTTCCAAGAGCGACCCAGATTTGAGCCTGTCTCAATATCAAGCTTCCCCGGAACCATCCACATCCGTCCACCCTGATTGGGACTTTATTGGAATATCGAGCCGCGGGTTCGACTTTCGGAATCCAAGTTTAATCCCTTGACTTGCCAAAGGAACAGAAGAAGCTGTCAGAATTGATCAGGCCAGTTTGGGCGTTTTTCAGCTTGCTGACACTCTGGAAATGGAACCTTCTTGAGGTCCCATGTTTTTTTTTTTGTGATGAGGTCCTACTTGCTCCGTTCCCGCATGTTCCAGCTGGTCATCCTGCACCGGGGTGACCCGCAACGGGGGCTGGTGATTTCCTCCAGCCGCTGAGCTGCGTCAGAGTTTGCGGGTTTGGCAGCAAGGCTTTAGGTGATGTCTAATGTTCCGTGCTGGCTCAAGTTAGGCAGTAAAGTAATTGAGTACAGCCCCTAGCGGACCAACAGTGACTCCAAGATCAAGAGGGTGCATGCTCACTTGCCCTGAGCCAACCTTGCGAGGTTCATGCAGGTCCTTTGGGGCAAGTGCGGTTCGCATCCAGCCCTAGGTCCAAATTCGTGCAAAGTCGGGGGCGTTTTCCCGAGGCACGGACCGGAGCCGCCTTCAGGCGCTGGCAGAGGCGTCTCGGAGTGTGGTTTTAGGGCGGGCTTCCCAGCAAACATCGCGGCCTTATTCCTGCACCTGCGGTCGCTGGACGAGTACGTCACGGGAAGTGCCCCCGCAAAAGACAGATAAGGGCAGCATACATACATACATACATACATACATACATACATACATACATACATACATACATACATACATACATACATACATACATACATACATACTTACATACATACATACATACATACATACATACATACATACATACATACATACATACATACATACATACACACATACACACATACACACATACACACACACACATACACACATACACACATACAGGACCATGGCAAGGTGGCCTGCGGGTAGAAGCGAGCCGATGATGAAGGTTTCTTACCTGAAGATCCGTTGGTTCAGGTGGGCATTCATACACCTGCGCACGCATCCGCATGCACATATACCGGCATATAGGCTGACACAGATTCATGGACATGAGCACATGTCGTTTTGTCAGGGTTGCCACGTGCGCGGAGGGGGGCTTTGGGTCGAGGAGATCCTGCGTCAGCTGGGCCCGGCGGTGGCGAGCCTCGGGGAAGCCCACACCTACCAGGTGCCCTCGCGCTGCGGGGATGGGGTGGGGAGAGGGTGGTGGATAGGAGGCTCGGTGAGCGAACCAGCCTTGATCTTCGGACCAAAACTGGCCTTCCGAGGGGTTCTTGAGATCGCACTGGTACTTAAAATGGACGTGACTTGGAGGTAGGGAGCTCATCTAGCTCTTGATATGGGGACCAACCCCCCATACCTCGATAGCCCATGCCTGAAAAAAGCCAAGGTCCAAATTTCAACTGGCACGGGTCGCTAGTAGGACTTAGAGGCAGCCACGGTTTGGTCAAAATCATCTTGGACCCAAAGTGTGCCAAATCTTGGGCGGACTTATTTGGGCGGACTTGGACATTCAGCAAGGACTGCTATGTACCCTTGGGCCCTTGAGGCAGCCACAAGGGCGCCAAGATGTCTGCTCCAAAGCAGGCGGAAACCTGCAGTGATGACAGAATACAAAACCTTCACCTAGTTACAAAACCTTAATTTGCAACCCCTGCGCAGCCCAGAGCAATTGACCATGCCATGCCAGTACATTTCTTCCACTTGCTCCCGTGCATGCTGAAGGGGGGTTTGCCTCATGTTGCTCCATCCTGTCAAGCAATGACATGTCAGGAAGATGTTCCGAAGCCCAAATTGTGTTCTTTCCTGACAACGCAAACTATGAAATTGCCGGTTATTGACATAGTTTCTTCTGAAACGGTTTGACAAGGTCAGGTGTGTGGGCCACCGCCCACATGTGTGTTGCCGCCATCCCGATTCTAAGGTACCATTGGTGAATTCAGGCATGTTGTGCCGCCTAATTCGCAACATAGTATTACAGTATCGGAGCAGTTCCAAGTTTTTCACAAACTTGGACCTCGCTAACCTCGATGACCTTGTTGACCTTTGCTGACCCTGGCAGGAGTTTTTTTGCAGTTGTTGTTTGAACAACAAGGCTCTTAATCATGTTTAATCAGCTGGTTGGTCCAAACCTAGTGGGGAAGAACAGCATCCCTATTAAGCAGGGGGCCTCGTCAAAACCCCGGAACCATGACTCAGGGGTCACCACAAGCCAAATACAGAAGCAAAGCCACACCAAGGGGAGCCCCGGAATGGTCAAGCCATGTCAAGCCCTTCAAGGTTCTCTATGGGGACACGCGCATGGAACTTGGGGATGCCCCCCGCATGGTGGACTTTCACCAGGGTCAAACAGCTGCGTTGCCAGCTTTGGAGGGTGCGCTTGTGGCCCATGTCTGTGGATTTATACATTTTTGAGGTAACTCTCGTCAGCGGCCCGCGCAGGCGCTGCAGACACAGCCGGACCTGTTGAGGCGGCTCATGGTGTCACCCCAGGCGGTGGCCGAGGCAGGAAAGCCGAGGCGATGTGTTTTTGTTGGTTTGAAACGGGGAATTGGGGCACTTTTAACGCTTCCATGCTTCGAGGGTTCCATTTTGTTGGGGATACCCTTGCAACGAGTGTGAAAGGGAAGTTCGGAGGAGGTTGTTCTCAGACCCCATGGTTCAGTATATTATTTCATGTGTACACGTGTATATAGAATATGGGAATGAATGTATGTACATAGGTATTTACGAGTATATGCATGTAATCTAATGCAATTGGACGTAATTGTGAAGGCATTTGCACATGTAAATGTAATGCAATGCGAACATGAGAAAATCGGATTAGCTTAGATCGTGTCTATGTAGATAGATAGATAGATAGATAGATCGATAGATGGATGAATGGATGGATGGATAGACAGATACATAGATAGATACATAGATAGATACATAGATAGATAGATAGATAGATAGATAGATAGATAGATAGATAGATAGATAGTTGTTTTTTGTCTATATATATATATATACAATTCTATGCATGTTTTGGCACAGACAAATCAAATGGAAGACGTTGCCAACCCACGGACCACATTTTTGGGCATCCCCATTTGCCGGACAGGAGCTGCACTTGCCCTCCGCGCCCTCTGAGGAGGTTCACCCCGAGGCGCTGAAATGGTACCGAAACTTCGATGTCGCGGATGGGCCGAACGGTCAAAAGGCGGATAATGAGGGGATGCCGGATTCCAGGGATCGCTGGGTGATGGGCACTTCGGGCGGTGAAGTATGGGGCTGCCGAATTGTTGCTTGATGCTGGGGGCATGCGGGGCTTCCCACTTCTCCACGCACTTTTCGGGTTCAATGTATGGTTGATTGCTGATGACGCCACCCTGGAACCTCCAAAACCATCAATCCAAACCAGTTGAGTTCCCTCTGCCTCCCGGCGCGCGCGCGTTTCAGGAGGAGCATGGCGACTGCCCCATCTGCTTCGACGCGCTGGCCCCCGGGGAGGCGGCGATGCGGTGCTGCGGCGCCGGCGGGCAGCACCACTACTTCCACGCAAGGCGCCGCTGCCTTCGATCGATCCCCCGCTCCAAAGTTCGCCTTGCCCTTGGGTCATTCTCGGGGTGACGCCAAGTGCCAAAGTCTCTTCCCAAAGCGTGCCAAGCTTCGCAGTTGTGGATGTACTTGGCTCTGGGTTTGCTGCATGTGCCTCTTTCTTGTCATTGCGCATCGACCTTTCGACCCTTCACTTGGGCCAGTGTTTGTTTTTCTTTTTTGGGGGGGCAATGTCCCACAAAAGGCTACAAATTAAGAACGCCTTTGTCAATTCTTACGGAAATCACAGTCCAAGGTCGGCCGATTTTATGTTTTGGTCCCGACAAAAACCACTGGCCCACCTCCCGCAACCCCGTCCCTTGTCAGGTGCCTGCAGAGCTGGGTGCACTCCTGCCGCAACGGGCGTGAGGCCACCTGCCCAGTATGCCGCGGCCGGCTGCAGATGAACGGTCAGCGCCTGCAGGAGATCTGAGACGCGGGGCCATGGAAGCCATGGGGTGCCGTGAACGAATCAACCGGTGAACCATGGGAGGCCGTCTTGGGCAAATGACGCCATCTTTCGATGTTCTTATCTGGGAAGTCCAGATTGTGGACCTCCTCCCCATTGCTCCCATCGCTGAGGCCAACTAGGGCCAAATACAGTTGGCGAATCGCCATGTCCCTCAAACATCCCCTAACAGCTGTATTGGGAAGGTGCACAAACGCGTACAACGCAAAGCTGTTTGCTAATGTTATGTTGCTTTGCCAAGCGCCTTAAATTCTCCAGTCATTTCAGGATGCAACTCGGTTGATCAAAGGTTCGCATCTTTTTTGGAAGCATTGCTCCATTCTATCTCCTGAGTGAAGCCCAGTCAAGCTTAGAAGAGAATTCAGTGACTCAGGTTTTTAAGAGGGGCAGCGCACAGGTACGCGTCTTGTTGTAAGGGCATGGGTCAAAGTGGTGTGCGGGTGTGTTTGTGTCTGTGTCTGTGTCTGTGTCTGTGTCTGTGTCTGTGTGTGTGTGTGTCTGTGTGTCTGTGTGTCTGTGTGTCTGTGTGTCTGTGTGTCTGTGTGTCTGTGTGTCTGTGTGTCTGTGTGTCTGTGTGTCTGTGTGTCTGTGTGTCTGTGTGTCTGTGTGTCTGTGTGTCTGTGTGTCTGTGTGTCTGTGTGTCTGTGTGTCTGTGTGTCTGTGTGTCTGTGTGTCTGTGTGTCTGTGTGTCTGTGTGTCTGTGTGTCTGTGTGTCTGTGTGTCTGTGTGTCTGTGTGTCTGTGTGTCTGTGTGTCTGTGTGTCTGTGTGTCTGTGTGTCTGTGTGTCTGTGTGTCTGTGTGTCTGTGTGTCTGTGTGTCTGTGTGTCTGTGTGTCTGTGTGTCTGTGTGTGTGTCTGTGTGTCTGTGTGTCTGTGTGTCTGTGTGTCTGTGTGTCTGTGTGTCTGTGTGTCTGTGTGTCTGTGTGTCTGTGTGTCTGTGTGTCTGTGTGTCTGTGTGTCTGTGTGTCTGTGTGTCTGTGTGTCTGTGTGTCTGTGTGTCTGTGTCTGTGTGTCTGTGTGTCTGTGTGTCTGTGTGTCTGTGTGTCTGTGTGTCTGTGTGTCTGTGTGTCTGTGTGTCTGTGTGTCTGTGTGTCTGTGTGTGTGTGTGTGTGTCTGTGTGTCTGTGTGTCTGTGTGTCGTGTGTGTGTGTCCGTGTGTCCGTGTGTCCGTGTGTCCGTGTGTCCGTGTGTCCGTGTGTCCGTGTGTCCGTGTGTCCGTGTGTCCGTGTGTCCGTGTGTCCGTGTGTCCGTGTGTCCGTGTGTCCGTGTGTCCGTGTGTCCGTGTGTCCGTGTGTCCGTGTGTCCGTGTGTCCGTGTGTCCGTGTGTCCGTGTGTTCCGTGTGTCCGTGTGTCCGTGTGTCCGTGTGTCCGTGTTTCCGTGTGTCCGTGTGTCCGTGTGTCCGTGTCCGTGACCTTGTCCTTGTCCTTGTCCGTGTCCGTGTCCGTGTCCGTGTCCGTGTCCGTGTCCGTGTCCGTGTCCGTGTCCGTGTCCGTGTCCGTGTCTGTGTCTGTGTCTGTGTCTGTGTCTGTGTTTGTTTGGTTTTGCTGCTTGCCCACCCCTCCTTATCCGACCCAAGCTGCAAACAAGAAGTACTGGTTGGAGCTTGCCCAGCGGGCTCTGAGCGCCCCGCACTGGACTTGATGATTCCACTCCCTTGTTGTCGACGCATGACCCCGTTTCATGAGATGTGGCATTGAGATGCGTAAAGCCATGGAGAAAGGAGCCACTTTTCGGGCAGGGGCCATTTCTTTGTGTGAAACAAAAGGCCCACAGCTGTTCTACACGTTCCACAACCCCCCTATCCCGAAGGGAAGTCGAAAGGCACGCCCTTTACCCCTGTCCTTCGCGGGCAGCGCAGATCTGGTCGGCCCATGTGTTTCCAGACTCGGCACCCAGGAGTTCTTGAACGGCAGCGATTCGGCGGGTCTCTCCCAGGCCGGGCAAGTGATACAGATATGAATTAATGAGTCTTAATACTGCAGATGTATCAAAGAAAGACAAACATCTACAACAGCAAAGGGTGCAAACCGCATCAAGCCAGTTGCAGGACGATCGCACCTTCCTGGAGTCTGTGTCAGAGCCTTTGATGCACTTAGCATGCGCCACGGGCCCAGTTTTGCCCCTCCGCCTGGACACTGAAGGTGGGGGGTGGGGCATTCCATGTGTCCCCTGACTGATTTCCCACCCATTCTGAACAGCCTAGCTTACGGTTCCGTTTCCTGTGGCTGGATAGGTGAGATCAGCTGAAGCCTTGCCCACAGGCCAACCCGAATAAAGTCCGTGAAAGTACCACTGTGGCCGCAGGACAAGGGCGATGCACGTTGAAATTCCAGAAGGGACCTCACTTTGGCAAATCGGATCGACCTTTGGACCTGTTTGCCCCATGTGACGAAGGCAACTTTATTCTTGTTTTTCTCAGGGTCATTCTTGGCAAATGTGTTAGTAGCCCCTGAACGCCGTAGGCAAATGGAACTTGTATTCTTCGGGCATCTCGGTTAGGACGGGCTTCGTGGCAAAAACCGCTGGAGCAACATGAACCGTTTGGAGCCGGGGGGCCCGGAAGGAGAGAGAGAGCTGGCGGAGCGCGCCGGAGGGTTGGAGAAAATTGTGGGAATCTTCGGGAATTGTGTGGTCCTTAAGCGCCTTTGGTCTCAAGGGATTTGTTTATTTGGGAAAGCTTGATTGCCCTCAAGGGCTTTGCTTGGGGAAAAAGCATGGGTCGGGCGCAGTTTGTGCGGTAAAGCCTTTTGTTGGCTTCAAGATGAATTTCAAGGCATTCAGCAGATGCAGAGACGCTGTGATGCTTGGTAGTTTGAAGGTTTTGATATTTCACGGATCCTTGGGTCTGTTCAAGTATGCGCCTGCGCCCACTAGTCCCGTCTGCTGAGAGCGTCAAAATGGGGCCCGCTCAACGGACCTCAAACTTTCAGATTTACATACTCTGTAAAGTGTTTAAAACTTCCGGTCTGGATTAGCTTGTTTGTTCTCGGGGGGCTGAAATTTCTATACACACTATATGCATCATTAGTCACACTCATCTAATTTATCACCTCTGAACAGCTTCGCTTAGTTTATGACCATTTGAGCAGCATCCTAGACCCTTTGTTGCAAGACCCCAAGGCCTTTGGAGGGGATGCTATGTAACATGACCTAAGTCTGATCACGGAATTTCAACAGGTCCCCAGCTGGGAGGTACCCCCAAGGCGGGTCTAGGACGGCGAGGGTCCCGGAACCTCGGGCTTCTCCTGAAAGTTTCCGGAACTAGGGTCCGTCTAGTGGCGTCTGAGGGCTATGAACGTGAGAAAGTGGGGTTTCCCTTTAACCCACCCAAGTGGGTGACTTTGATGGTCCTTGAAGGCCAGGAGGGCAGGTCAATCCATGCCCACTATCCGCCGATTTGGCCAGGCGAGTGGCCTATGCCGGGGGGGTCATGGCAGCGGCGGGCTGGGGCTTCATGCTGGGCCTCTTGGCTTCCATCCTGATTCCTCCGCCCGGGGTTTTCTGTGAGTCCCCAGGCGCTTCAGCACCCAAGATCTGGGGTCAAGTTTGGGACGGGAAATGCAAGTGACGACAGTTGAAAGGTTTTGGGGGCCATTTTGCTCGGCAACGCAATTCTGCCGGGTAAAGGGTCCATCCTTTACAAAAGTATATGCAACCTTTCGGGGAAGGCATGCATGTCGGGAGGCGACACCGGTTCGGACACCCAGGTGACTCTTTTGGAACATGGGTTGGTAACGGATGTTGAACAAAACCCTACACTACAAAGATCCATGTCTGGTTGATCATTTGCGGTTGGTGAACAGTCCACCTAGACTTGTAGGTGCTTTCTTTGCTTGAGGTGAGGCTATTGGTTTTGGACACAGCCAAGGTTTGGGTTTCATTTGGGCCTGCCTTCCTGCCAGCATCCATTTATTGTGTCTAAATTAAAGGGCGATTGCCAGGCCATATGTCGTACGCTGAAGACAATCAACCAGTTTGTTTGAAAGGTGAAGGCAGGTGTTTTGAATCCTGTGTTTTGGCTGTACCTTTCTCGAAACTTCCCAATCTATTGTTTCTTCGAGTATGGGCTTGCGCGGTGTGGAAAAGCTTTGAAGGCAGTATTTGCCCTTTGTATACGTGTTCGTTCTTTGCTACATGTCTCCAAAACCGCCCTTGGTCTTCAAGGATCCTTCCCTTGCAAAAATGGATCAGCCCAAGGGCAGATGCATGGTTCTGGACATCTTGATGGGTGAAGTTGTTAAGAACGCGCACCGGCCACAAAGTAGGGGTAACAGGTCGAGCCCGAGTATCAACAGCCGCCCCTGTTTTGACAAGCGTTTAGTGGCCTTTAGTTTCAAAGCCTTTTCATTTGTGAAGCATCCATGCAGATGATCCACGTGCAAGACGCCATTAGTTTCTGGATCCATGGGTGCCGTCAGTTTCAAAGCCCCGGGATGCTGGAGGCGCGATCCGGCTTGAGGCTTTGCAGAGGAGCGGAACAGACGGGGCCAGTCCCTGTCCCGTGCCCTGGTGCTGGATGTGCTGCCCAGGGAGCGCCTCGCCTGCCGGGGGGGTTGTTTTGGTCGGGGAGGGGAGTGGATGTGGAATGCGAGGGGTGCCTGGCTTGCTGCTTTGGATCTCCAGGCTCTGAAGGATTCTGATTTCAGGGCCCCTTGGATTTGCTAGGCAAATCCTGAGAAAGTCGGCGGGGACGAACGACACCAAGTTAATCAAACGTTTTACAGTCCAAACAAATTGGATTGGGTTCCCTCAATTGTGTCAAGGCCTTTTCATGTTTGGCAAGATGAAGGTGGCTCTAATTTTGGTTCATCGAGGCAAGTATTCCAGTTGTGTCTGTGTGTGCTTGTTTTTTCGGGTTTGTTTTGCCCAATTTTAGGCAGGGAGATGTTTGACTGGCACCTTGCCAGGCATCAAATGGCGCAGGGCATTGGATACCTGGTGGGCCTGCTGGCTCGCGCTTTGCGGCTCCTTGGCTTCGGTCTAGGGGTAAAGCACCGCTCCCGGCTACTGTGGGTTGCTTAGGGATGGTCCCCACCCAAACTGAATGTTCGAAGGGTGGTTTTTTGCGGACTTCAGTTTTTCCCGGGGGGCAGTGGGGGCCAAGTTGGGGATCCGGACGACTTGTGGAGGGAACGCACCTTCAGGGTGAACCCTACCAATGGGGTACACAACCCTCTGTCTTGCGCATGCCTCCAAGACACGCCCCAGGCTTGGGGGGGGGCAGTTGGTCAAGGCCGAGTCCTTCAAGCCGGGTTTGCCGGCAGGCCATTCCGACTTTTCGAGGGCGTGCCCCGAGGAATGTGAAGGGGAACCAGCGGTACCCGGGGTTCAGTATGTTGAGACGGAGCCGTTCATTTGTCATTCCCCTTTCGCTGTTTGAAGGGAAGGCAGCAGGAACCAATATTGTGCGGGGATGCTCAATTTTTGGACCCCGCGCAGCGGGCTTGTCTTCAAACAGGATAGCGAGAGACAGAGAGAAAAAGTTCAAAAATGGGTGGTTTCCTGCTTTTCCCCTTTTTGGAACTCTAAAGCAAGTTTCTGAGTCAAACCGAAAGTCTGCTCCCACGCCCCGTGAGGCACAGCTGGCAAGAGCAAGACAGGGAGCGGAGGCGAAACGAGCGCTCCGACCGCCGCCCCCCTTCGTGAGCCTGGAGTCTGGGAAGCCGAGCGTCGAAACGGCAAAGAAACGGCAGCAGCTGAGATGGATTCCGTGGAAGCCGCCTTGAACAAATACGAAAATCTACGAAACCTATTTGTACTCTGGAGGGGCCGTTTCAAGATGTCCTTCGAGGGCCAGAATCAGCTAGTAACCGTAGTAATCACAAGGTTCTCCAATCAATGTTGTTGTTCTGTTGTTTGCTTGCTTATTTCATTGTTTGATTTGCTCGTTTGTTTGTTTGCTTGCTTTTTTTTTGTTGCTTTGTTTGTTCGTTTGTTTGCTTGTTTGCTTGCTTGCTTGCTTGTTTGTTGGTATG
Source organism: Effrenium voratum (assembly GCA_963377175.1). Lineage (NCBI taxonomy): Eukaryota > Dinophyceae > Suessiales > Symbiodiniaceae > Effrenium > Effrenium voratum. The sequence continues at coordinate 201,594 of CAUJNA010003232.1, forward strand.
ATTGTCTGTTTGTCTGTTTGTTTGTTTGTTTGTTTCTTGCTTGTTTTCTTGCTTGTTTGTTTGTTTGTTTGCTTGCTTGCTTGTTTGTTTCTTGCTTGTTTTCTTGCTTGCTTGCTTGCTTGCTTGCTTGCTTGCTTGCTTGCTTGCTTGCTTGCTTGTTTGTTGGTATGATTGTCTGTTTGTTTGTTTGTTTGTTTGTTTGTTTGTTTGTTTCTTGCTTGGTTTCTTGCTTGTTTGCTTGCTTGCTTGTTTGTTGGTATGATTGTCTGTTTGTCTGTTTGTTTGTTTGTTTGCTTGTTTCTTGCTTGGTTTCTTGCTTGGTTTCTTGCTTATTTGTTTGTTTGTTTGTTTGTTTGTTTCTTGCTGCTAAGGAATCCATTCATGAAGCCAATCATGTTGAGGCACCTGAACCGCCGTTGCAAGTATCATGCCACGGTGCAAACAAAAGCCAGTCAAGGGAGACCGAGTCCACAGCACAATACATGATGAACTTGTCGAACAATGGCTCATGTCCTCTGCCAAGCGGCCCAGCCAGAGCGCCGATCGGGCATTCGCTCGCTCCGGAGTTCAATTTCGCCCTGTTTCACTCGGACTTCTCAATCCCTTCCTCCAAGGCGCCCTCGAAACCAGGGGCTAAGTGGCGAATCAGGGAGGTTAGGAGGCGTTAGGAGGGAGGGTTGAGATCCTTCGATCAAGTCATGGAACGTTTTCATGACCTCCATGTTTCCTTTGGGGACATGGAGGCGCAAGCTGAGTGCTGTCCAAGGTTTTCTGGTGCACTCCCAGAACCTGCCTCGGAGCTCAGGCTTTAGCGATGTGCAATTCCGCGTTGGAACGTTTAGTGAAGAGCTTTGGGCAGCGACGAAGGTGTACAAATCAGCGCCTCCACATGGCCGGCCTTTTCGCAGTGCATCAGGCATATTTGGCCGGGCTGCTGCCACGGAATCTGGCACGATTTTCAATTGAGTGCTCACATTATTTCCTAGAGCTGTGATTTGCAATGCCGCTGGATGCCTGAACACCGAGGGCCGGCCGTGTTTTCTGGCCTGAAGCTGTGCCACTGCTCAGCTTAGTGCGGTGGGGGGGAGGGGGGGGGGTTTGCAACTGCGAGCAGAAATTATGCCTAAGCTGGCGCACAGTGTGCACGTGTCTGCAGTTGCCTGGCCATATTCGGGGGACACAACATGACGTAACCATTATGCTCTCAGAACATGTCCCAATTCCATGATGTGTTTCAATAGAGCGCCTCATTCTGGCACCCCGAAGAGGAAACGTATGCAACGCACCGCATGCCTCGATTTGGCTTAGAGAAGTTCCCTGGATGTGACTTGAGGAACGGACGGATTGCCAGGCGGGTCCTCTTCCCAAACCGCCGGACCTGCCTGCCCATTTAAAGCGGGGAGCTGACACAGGCCAGCCCTTGCGCTCGCGCCCTTCTGATTTGGGCTTTTCTCTCTTCAGTAAATCCAGCTTATGGCCATGTTGCCCCGTATCAAAGTATTTCCCACAACCATGCTCATATTCCACCTGCCTTGTTTTGATGATGATGATGATGGTGATGGTGATGGTGATGGAACTTAAATCTTCATGGGGAGGCTGTTCGATCCAAGCTGCCTTTCCTGGGTGCGGCCAAAGGTTCAACCAAAAGACCACCCACAACACTGTCCAATGTTGGTCCCTGCTTCAAAAACAGCAACAGCGAAGTGGGATAGGGGTGCATTTCTGAGCTGAGTGTCCAAGCCATAGGCGTCAAGCTTTGACCAGGGCGCTCAGATCAGCCGGGCTGAGCCCAAGGGCTGGCCGCCGGAGACGGCCTCCACCACGCCCAGCCCGTATCTGAAGTCGCGATGTTGCCTGGGATGGCTTGTTACAGGGGGGGCCTATGGAGGAAGCCCTTGACATGACAGGCAAACCAAACACTTGTATCGAAGGTCAGCCATACCTGGTGTAGCTCCCCGCTCCACGCTTGAAACTGGTTGAAGTGAACATGTCGGGTTCGGGGTTCCCATTTTGTGAGGGGTGGGTTGTCATTTCGCAGGGGGGAATGTTGGGAGTGTAACTTTGATGGACCCAGATCCCGGCAACGGGTCGACGGGTCGACAGGTGAGTCAACGGTCCACGGGTCGGTGCTGGCGGAAGCCGAGCGAACCGGACTGTAGAGTCTGCAGATCCGGGGGCAAATCAACCGTATGGGTGTTCCCCATTGCTGTCCTTTTTAGGTGAGCCTGGTTGCAAATAGATGGCACTGGTTTAGATGGGTTTTGTTCCATTTATTAGGGCCATCTATTTTTCCAAAAGGCCACCTATGGGGTGTGCTTTTTCTTGAGTTGTCACAGCGCTTTTGAGGGGCTGTTTCAAGGGACACTGCGCAAAGGCACGACGGATACCAGCCCGAAAACATGAACAAGGATTCCTTCAAAAGGACCTCATTCATATCCCATGTTCGTTTGGGAAGGGTGCTTGTTTTCTTTGAGACTTCCTTTCTTAACACCCAGAGGGCCTCCGGCAGAACAGGTGTAGCTGCCTTCGCCTCGCAGCAGAAAAGCCCCTCCCTGCCACAGCAGCTGGAACCGCATTCCTATGCTTCCCCTGGGGCCTTGCTTGACATTGCCGTTGCACAGTGTGGCTGGTGCAGGGTTTGCCTTAGTTGGGGCGTTGCTGTTTTCAAAATCAAGCGGCTGAAGATGGTAGAACTCCTCTTGGCAATAGACAAGCTCGGCGCTGTCTTCAGTCTGCATGGTACTGGGAGCCACTTTTGCCTCCCTGAAAGCTATTCCGCAAACGTTCGCCGACAGCCCTGAATGATTTCGGTTTCAAACGGAAGATATGGGCGATTTCAAAGTTCAAGGGGCTTGTTTTGGTTTGGCCCTGGGTATGGGAAAGAGTTTTGATGGTGCAATGCATGTCTGAGTTTTGGCATTGGCCAGCTTTGCTCTTTGCTCTTTTCTTTGTTTCTCGGGTCGATCATCCGGAATGACTTGCTTTCCCCACCGGCTCGACCGACATATCGTAATTGCGTTGAACATTTCCGTGCTTTGAGACGCCTCCATCACCAGCACTGAGCCCAAGGACCCAAAACAAGCTGTTTGTCCCTGAACTGGCACCTGTCAAGACCAGGACTTTGCATTGCTTTCTTTCATGTTGATTCATGGACATCTGGCTGGGATGGCGGTCCCCGCGCTCGCTAGCATGTCCCCTTTCTGCGTGCAGGCGAACGGTGTGCAAAGCGCAGGCACAGGGTGCTGGAGGTTGTGGGAACCTGGCAGGAGATTCAACTTGATGTAGAATGTAGTTTTGTGAGGGTGTTCCTGAAAAATCGATCAGTGGTTACATTATCGCTGTGTCTTGTTGCCAAACATTTGGGCAAATACTAGCGACACCGCAAGGTTGAAATAGAATGCATCCCCACGGCTTTCATCTTCGGGGGTCCAAGTTTGCCTACCCTTCCATCCACTATGCCAGAAGGCCCCTTTAAGAGGAACATGCCTTCCTTTGGGCAAAGTAACCTTTTCTGATTTGGGCCTCACGGTTTTCCGCCATGTCTCGCCCGATCTCTCCGCAGCCGGGGCTGTCCAGCGGAAGCGTCAGAGGCGGCCCCCGGGCAGATCTGAGCCTAATCCCTCCTAGACAAGCAAGGCTCCCCACCAGAGATGAGCCTCAGCCACAAGGCACAGATCATGCGCTCAGATGGGGAAACTGAGCGGCATCCACACAGGGCCACATATATGCAAATGTTAGTATGTGCACTGCACGACTCTGCAATACTGCCGGCATGGGCAACCGTGTATATATGTACAGACCTGTTGATTATCGGAAGTTTAACAATCCAACATCTGCAGATTTCCTGAAGGCCACACCTTGATCACAGTTTCTTTTTACATGTGCCTTGTCCCCGTCGATTTTCCACCCATCCCTCCATTTCAAGGCTTTCATTTCTTGCCTTTCAAGCTCAGAACCAACGGCAGTTTTCATTTGCGACGCAGCGAAGCAGGCGCCAACGGCACTCATTTGCACCACAAGAGGCGCACGCCGGCGTCCGCAGCCATGGAGCTGGTGAAGACGCGGCTCTGCGAGTGGACGCCCAGCGCCATCGACGCACTCGCCTTCCAGCCGGTGAAGGGCTCGGCGGCTCGGCGCGGACTTTGCGCATTTTTGGTCACCCTGAGATGGAAACTCTGGGTTTTTTTGTGTTGTTGCAAGGGGTTCGCGAACACCAATCAGCCCTTTGCCCAAACAAAGGTGATCCGAGTCTTTTGAGGGGTCCTTGCATGTGCTTCTCACGTGCGCTTGTGTCTCTCTGTGTGTGTTTTGTCTCTTGCTTCTCCGGTGATGCTTTGCAGTGGGCACGTGAAAAGACCGCCGCCCTCAGGAGAGATCCCAGCGCCTGGCAGTGGGCCGGGCCAGCGGCGCCTTGGGCAATCGCTTTGGTCCGTGGGCTCGCGGGTCAAAGTGGCCAGATGGTCCAATGGATCGGAGCAGGGGACCCCCGGAAATTTTCGTGCGAGAAGCAAGGGGCCTGCTAATTGTTCCATGTCAATCATGGTGTGGCTGTGGCTTATTTGAAGTTGTCAAAATTGGGGACTAAACTGACATTGAACTGTCCAAACTAGGAGTGGGCTGATGTAAGATGCACACCATTTGGAACACATACCCTTCGTGGTTCCCACCTTCCATGCGCGCTTTGGGTTCATCAAAGTAGGGGTGGCAAAGGTCCTTGTTTGGTTGGTGCTCACCAGAATAGCCTTTTGAGCGGCTGCCCCAAACTCGTTTTCCAGCCGATGAAAGTAACTTTGGGGAATTCTCCTGAGAGCTCACCAGAATAGGCTTTTCAGCTGCTGCCCCAAGCTCGTTTTCCAGCCGATGAACATAATTTGGGGAATTCTCACGGGAGCTCTTTCCAGCTGATGAACATCACTTTGGGGAATTCTCACGGGAGCTCACCAGAATAGCCTGTTGAGCGGCTGCCCCAAACCGCTTTTCCAGCCGATGAAAACAATTTTGGGGAGTTCTCATGCGAGTGAGCGGGCGTCGCGCATCCTTGTTCCAGGCCCACCACGTGAACCTACTGTTTGCCTGCTGGGCGCAGCTGTTTGAGGGATCCCCCAAACTCGTTTTCCTGCCGAAGAACATCATTTTGGTGCTTTGTGATGTCCAGTGCAGCCGCAGCCAAGACTCCCCAAGATGAGTTTCGATTTCATCGGCTAGAAACCGAGCTGGAGGGCATGCCTTAAAAGCTGCCCCAGCAGGCAATCAAATAGGCCGAAGGCTCAGAGGAGCTGTAGCGCGCGCAGGCACGCCGCGAAAGCGGCGTAAGGGCCGGCGAAAGGGATCCTGTTGGTACTAGCAGTGGCAACAGAGTAAAGACCAACCCCCATGTGTCAAACCGTCCGCTTTCCCTGTGGTGACACTGCTTGCTGAGGCGCCTTGGAGCTGTGGGACACGGGCACGTGGCACTTACTCGCCTCCAGCCCTGGGAAGGCGAGACGGTCCTTTCGCACCATCCTCTGGCTGGAGGCTTGGAGTGGGAGGGGTGGGAGGGGCATGGAGTGAGGGGAAGGAGGGCGGGCACCAGCGAAGCCTCGCCAAGAAGCTAAGGGGCTGGAGTAGCCATGTGCAGGGCGGCGAGAAAGGGGTCTGCCATGCTTTCTGCGCGCACGAGAAGTTTTGCTTCTAGAAAGCTACTTGGAGGACATGTTCTTACATGTCCTGTAACTTAGTATCTCAACTTCGATGTCATGTCCTGAAACAAAGCCCACCGATCCTGAAGACCGCGAACTTCATACTTCTTGTTCGCCGCTCATTTGAGTTGTTTACCGCTCATTTGTTCTATTTCTTCTGTTTGCTTGTTTGGTTGGTTGTTTGTTTGTTTGTTTGTTGGTTTGTTTGCTTGCTTGCTTGCTTGTTTGTTTGTTTGTTTGCTTGCTTGCTTGTTTGTTTGTTTGTTTGCTTGCTTGCTTGCTTGCTTGCTTGCTTGACTGCTTGTTTGTTTGTTTGTTTGTTTGTTTGTTTGTGGCTCGGTCGTCCTGTAAACGCGCGCTTTTTTTGGTTCTTTCCCCCCTGTAATGGCCGCAAAAACGCGCAAATCATATGGTTTTTCACAGGTTTCGTGCATGTCCGGCCACTACCACGTAAAACGCGGGAATTATATGGAAATTCACACTCACGATAGGCACGCCCGCTCAAGTGCACCCGCGCAGCACTGCATCCATGCCAGCCAAATGGTAAGAACACCCGTTCAAGTGCACCCGCGCAGCACGGAATCCATGCCAAATGGTAAGAACACCCGTTCAAGTGGCGCAGCACCCATGCCAGCCAAATGGTAAGAACACCCGTTCAAGTGCACCCGCGCAGCACTGCATCCATGCCAGCCAAATGGTAAGAACACCCGTTCAAGTGCACCTGCGCAGCACGGAATCCATGCCAGCCAAATGGTAAGAACACCCGTTCAAGTGCACCCGCGCAGCACGGAATCCATGCCAGCCAAATGGTAAGAACACCCGTTCAAGTGCACCCGCGCAGCACTGCATCCATGCCAGCCAAATGGTAAGAACACCCGTTCAAGTGCACCCGCGCAGCACTGCATCCATGCCAGCCAAATGGTAAGAACACCCGTTCAAGTGCACCCGCGCAGCACTGCATCCATGCCAGCCAAATGGTAAGAACACCCGTTCAAGTGCACCCGCGCAGCACTGAATCCATGCCAGCCAAATGGTAAGAACACCCGTTCAAGTGCACCCGCGCAGCACTGCATCCATGCCAGCCAAATGGTAAGAACACCCGTTCAAGTGCACCCGCGCAGCACGGAATCCATGCCAGCCAAATGGTAAGAACACCCGTTCAAGTGCACCCGCGCAGCACTGCATCCATGCATCCATGCCAGCACTGCATCCATCCATACATGCTGGACTTGCTCGAAACCTGTGAAAAACCATTTGATTTGCGCGTTTTTGCGGCCATTACAGGGGGGAAAGAACGAAAAACAGCGCGCGTTTACAGGACGTCTGAGCGTTGTTTGTTTGTATGCTTGCTTGCTTGCTTGCTTGTTTGTTTGCTTGCTTGCTTGTTTGTTTGTTTGTTTGTTTGTTTTTTTGTTTGTTTGTTTGTTTGCTTGCTTGTTTGCTTCGTTGTGTGCGTGTTTGCTTGTTGTTTTGTCTCGTCTCTTGTGTCTTGGGTCTTGTCTCCTGTGTCCTGTGCCTGGTCTTGTCTTGTGACTTGTGTCGTGTCTTGTGTCTTGTCCTGTCCTGTCTGTCTGTCTTGCCTCGCCCTGCCCTGCCTTGCCGTGCCTAGTCTTGTCCGGTCTGTTTGTTTTTGTCATTTTCAGTCGGGGCTCAGTAGCTCATCTCGCTCATTTGTTTTTGAAGGACGCCAGCGGGGTCTAGACATGTTTTTGCCACTAGCCCAGCGCTTTTGGTGAAAAAAGGCGGCGCCCCATCGCGTGCATGTCTCGTTTTTGGGGTGGCCATTTTTGCGGGTTGTTTGAAAGGAAAGCTAGTGGGAAACCAGAAAGAAACAATCTTTCCTAGGGCCAGTGGCATTTTTTTAGTGTATAGGTGGTCCTACTATTTGGTTTGATGGGGATTACTATATTTACTGAATGCATATATATATATATATATATGTATGTATAGGTATGCATTCTAATTTGTATCTCGCTCGCTCTCTCTTTTTGGTATGTTAACGTCTATGTTGGTAGAACCCAAAGTCAAGGGATTACCATTGACGATCATTTCCAGGGCCGCCTCATCTCCGGCGGCCTTCACCGGGAGATCACGGAGCGGCGTGGCTGAAGCGGGTCCCCAGGCAAATGGGTGTGTCTTTTGTTTGTCTAGATGCCACTTTAGTGGGTTGCAAGGGAAGCCAAAGGGAACTCATCATTTTGGGGCCCAAATATGGCCCTCTACTAAGCCAAAAGCCTCTGTCAGCCTCGTTAAAGGCTTTAAAGGCCTTTTCGGGGGCAGGTCTCAGAAGTTCGGGAGGTGTCCGTTTGCCCCCCTCGCCCACGACCAATCAACTTTGAACTCTGAAGCTTGTTATTTGCTGCCCTTTCCCCTTGTGGCAACTGGAATGAAAATTTAAGTTTGAACTTCACCCCCCCTAAAACTTGAGCCAGATTGACAAGTTTAAATGTTGACAGCCCAGGCCCGCATTCCGCCTGCGATCATGTTTTAAGGTCCTGGGCCTGGTTCATGGCCTCCTACGAATCCACTTTTTTGAACTGTGTCAGCAGGCCCTGAAGACTACTTTAAAGGCTGCCCAGCGGTAGGCTCGCCTTCGAACATGCGCCAGTCACAAGAAGGACACAGCTCTGTTTTCTCACCGTGGTGGTAAGGCTCAGAGGTAGCGAGCCTTCCAGGTATCAAAAGGTGGCTTATTCGTCCAGCTCGGCATAGAATTTTGTTGGGGATTTCTTGAAGAAACGACTCCAAAGCAGGCCCACAAACCTAAGCTTTTGTTTCCAGAGGGGTAGAAGGCTGAAAGATGACGGGAAGCTTCCGGAAACCTCGCGGATTCACAGCCATGAGGGCCAGTGGCTTTCTTTCGGGCCAGGTGTTTGACCGTTGGGTTTCTTCTGGCACCCGGATCGCAGGAGCCTGGCGTGAAACTCAAGCATCGGAGCATCGGGGGGGTACACTCACTCTCGGGCAAGAAATCATTTCAAAGACGGCAAGCAAAAATCCAGAGCAAAGAGCAGACCTCGCATTGACGGGTTTCTCCCTGTCCACTGAGTGCACCCCTTGTGCTCAGGTGGGACCCCGAGACCCTGGAGCCCATTGAGTCCCTGGCCAGCGGCGGGGGGGCCATTTGGGCCCTCTGCGCCGCAGGGCGCCTCGTCCGACGCAAGCAGACGGTTCGGCGCGTGGGCCATTGTGGGTGAGTCTTTCTTTGTAGGGGACCCTCCAAAAACTGGTGGTTCTCCATTTGGCCCCCTATTAAGAAACACACGTGTTCAACCATATGTGCCACATGTTACACAAATCGCCATAGTGCCAAGCGGCTCAGAAGAGCCCCTTTTGTCATGTGGTTGGACTGGCCATGGAGCTGGAGGCCTTGGGGGACATGACTGAAGGTCTTTGAGGATATCCTCAAAACGTATGGCCATTTGGATGCGAAGCAGAAGATGTCAAGCACGGAAAAGATAAAGCTGAAGTTCCGGCCACATGCCTCTCTAACCAAAGGCCCCCTGAAACGGACAATTTGGGCTTGGTCGTTCCATTTTTCTGTGGGAAGGGCCAGGTGGGGTGCACTACTCTACCCCCTCCCGCGTAACAACTGCCAAGGCCGTGTGCCTCTGGGAGGGTTTTCATTTTTTACCCCCAAGCTGCACCACCCGGGGGCAATGGAACACAGACCAATGTCCAGCTTACATTTCCCGCTTCCCTTGTGAGGGTTGGTTGGGCCGGCTATGGTTGCAGCTTTGCCAAGCCCAGGAGCAAAACGCTCTGTGCGGCCTGTGACGACGGCACAGTGCGAGTCGTGTCGCTGGAGGGTGGCGTCGGGTCGATGATGCGCCCCGGATGTGAGAGGGAGAGGCCGAGTGGCTCCGAAGGGGCAGGTAGCATGGTGGCGGGAAGCCCTATGGCGGCCTACTTGATAGCAGCTGTGAGACTACGGGCCATTAAGGAGCCTGAAAGAGCGTGGCCTTCCCATGTCTCCCCTATGGGATCCTGAAACCAAAGCAAGATGTTTGTTTTGATCGGATCTTGTCGCTCGTCGCTCCTGGCTTCCTCGAAACTTGGGCTTTTAGGCAGCGGGGGGCTCTGGGGAGGCGCAGGAGATTGATTTCCAGGAGTTTGGGGGGCTCCAGACCCAGCCAGCAGGTGTGAGGTGTGACCAGGACCATCAGACTGGGAAACAGAGAGAGAGAGAGAGAAAGAAAGAAAGAAAGAGAGAGAGAGAGAGAGAGAGAGAGAGCGGGGGGGAGGGAGGGAGAGAGATGCCCACAACCAGCCTTTCCAGCTTGGCTTTGGAACAAGTTTCAGGCTGCAGGTTACAAGGCCTGATGCTTGGCTTCCTTTTGCAGCCTTTGACTTTTGAGCGCCTGAGCTCCTGGGTTGGGGGCCTGTTTTCCTGGCTGTGTTCGTTTCCGACCAGGCAGCATGCTGTCCTGGTCAGTATGACACCTTTGCAGAAGAGCTGCCACAAATCTGTTCAAAGGCGCTGGCACTGGGAAGTCCCAAATGGGATTTTATACATAGACTGAAGGCTAGGGACTGAAAATAAAAGTATTGGCACCCCATTCTCAGGTGCCTAGGGTGCCACGGCTCTGGAGGCTGAGGGGGTTTTCTTTTTCGTGGAGTTTGCCACGAGCTTCACATCGAACGACGCATATTCTTTTTGCTGAGTGCAAGGTACGCGCGCCGGATCAACGTGGCCTCGGAGAGGATTCTCAGCCTGGCCTCCGAGGGATCCTTTGTCTTCGCCGGGGGGTCCGACAGCCGCATCACCAAGTGGTCCTTGGCAACTCGGATGGGTTCCACTGAGATTCCACTGGGATTCTACGGGTGTCAGCCTGGAGCCGGCGTGTGTTGCCACATCGATCTATATACATGCTATGTGGTGGGCGCAAGTCGCGACCATTTTCCTTTTTGGATGGGCCTAAGTTTTAAGTGTTTACATGGCTACCCAGTTCGCAAAAAGGGGAACCCTTGGAGGTACAGCGGCGTGTCTGGTCATAGAACCCTATGTTATGTGCCACTCAAATGTCCATGATGCAAACCAACATGTGTGGCAAGGGGCACCTTCCCAGCTGAAAAAATGGGTTCCTTGTCAAAAGGGTCTCTCACGCATCTACAGTGTGGCGACGACATAAAGATTTTACACCGCATTTCCGCCTGTTAGTGCCGGCCCCTTCTCAGGGCCGGCCCCTTCCGAGTTGCTGGTTCACTCGCCCCCTCGCTCGCCCAGGAGACTGGCGTTTGCGAAGGGGGTGCCTTGGATGGCACAACTCTCGTCATGGGCTCCGTGACATTTTAGGGGAGCACTCCCAACGCCTGCAGTCCCCAATGGTCTGGCCATGCTCCTTTGGAGGCCCTCCAGGTGTTGCCGTTTTTTTTTGGGGGGGAGGCGTGCCTCGGTTGTTGAAAGCGAACCTACCAGATGTGGCTCTTGGTCGGGTGAGATGTGAGCATCGTCACCCCACCGAGCGGAAGCTCACATTGCAATTCGAAATAACTAGAACATGTTGAAGACAAGGCCCCGTTGCAGGTTGCAATCAATTGAGGGCTCCGATGAAGGTTTCAATAAGCCGCAGTGCATGCGGAAAGCCATGGAAAGCCAATGTTTTAGAAGATGAGGCGTTGGACTGTGGTAAAGGGGGTGGCGTTCAGCCCCACTCAACACAAATTACCATTGAGAATTATGGATGGTCCAAAGCCAGACATGTGCGGCTTTGGCAACCGCCAAAGCAGCTCGTCCGAGGCATGAAGCTGGAGCGGCCCCCGAGCGGGCAGACCTTGGTTTGGAGCTTGGTCAGCCTTCAGGACTGGCCCTCTTCGCATTTTCCAGGCCGCGGCCAAAGGCTGAACAACGGAGCAAGTGATTATGTGTTCATAAGAAAAAATGCATCCCACTTTCCCGCAAGGGGGGGGGGGGGGGCACTAACCAAATAAACTAGTGAAGATGCTATGGAGCCTTTGGTTACAGGTGTAACCGTCATGTCATGTTGTGCCCACCTTGTGTGGCGTTGCCGGCGTCAAAAAATGCGATTGACAAAATCTCTGGACCTTCTACTTTTGCGGAATCAAACAAGTTTGGACTTATGTGGCAGAATTGATTCAGGAGGTATTTTCCCATTTGCTGCTTGCACAATGCTCCTTTCTTTCCAAGCCTGAGCGTAGGGATGGCCAGACCTCTAGTGGCATCCGTTTGTCTATGTTTGACTGTTTTGTGTGGTTGTCCCCCTTGCATTGGCAAACATTTCAGAGAGAGGGCCAAGCAGGTGCTTGGCAAGAACGTGGCTGGGAGGCCCTTGAAGATGTCATTGGGCAGAGGATCCTCTCCTTTTCCAGTCTGTTTGCATGTCTTTGACCGTGTCAATGGTGGGAGCCATAGCCTACAGCAGCCTATGGTCTAAGAAGATGTCCGCCATCTTGAAACCAGGGCCTCCAGGGAGGAACTACTACAGAGTAAACATGTTATGCCCGTACCAATGATCGAGTAATGATCGTTCCAAGAAAGGGGACCCCTTTGCCAGGCCATCTTGACACACCCATACTTGTAAGCCACCACTCAAATCAATACCAACTGCATCCTGCTAGCGCGCCCAAAGACAAACCTCTGGTACACCCCATGTGCATCCCCACAGGATCCCTTGGTACGCTCTGAGAATTGCTTCTTTTTTGGGCGGGGTGGCAAGGTGTGTCCTTAAACGGCCAAGACCCTCAGGCCAGTGAAAGTCTCAGATAGGGCGAAACTCAGAATTTCAGATTGTGGTTTATTTAATCACCCCCGCGCTATACAATAGCTTTGGAGGAGACCCCAGAAAAGGGGTAGTACAAATTGTAGCAAACATGATGCATGGCTTCTGTCCACAGAGCCTTCCGTTTTAGGGCCCCCCATTTCTCACCCACGTGTTTGAAAGTTAGCGCTTGGTGTGCTTCGGGTTTCCCTTTGCAGAGGCTCTGCGTTTTAGCTGCTAGGGACAACTCGTTCGAAGTTCAGATCCAGCCTCCCTCAAAACAAGCCGATGGGTTAGGACTCGATGCTGGCGAGCGGGGATAGCCTGGGTCTGGTGCAGATCTGGGACACGGCCCCTGGGCTGCGAGCGGTAGAGCCCTTACGCTTCGCCCTTCAACTGGGTACCTTGATTTCGGAAATAGGGTTCTCAAACTTCGGGATTTTTCGAAGTGATATCCTTGGTCTTTCGCTTTGGAGCCATGCGAAGAGAGGTTCCCAAAGGAGACAGGCCCAGATTTCGCTAACAACGGGCGTCAATCTTTCTGAAGCCACGCTCTCCCCCTTTTATGCGAGTTGTTGCGGGAAGGGGAGGAGTTAGAGCTGAGAGATGTGATTCATCCCCGTTTGTCAAGGGAGGGAGTGGTTTTAGCTGTATGTAAAGGTCGCTCCTGTTTCATCTCCATTTCCACTGGATGGGAAGTCGCATAAAGCTACCGCATTCCAAACCACCCCTAGGGCCGCACCCGCTTGTCCATCGGCGCCCTTTGTTGGCTGGGTTGCTCGAAGTTGGCCAAAGACGAATTTCCCGACTCCGCCGTTTGCGCTGGAGGTCGCCTCGGTGGTGCTGCATCGCTTCGTGCAGCATCAGGCTGGCTGCGTTCGAAGCTTTGGCTCGATCCGCTGGCTGTTCGCTGGGACCCTGCGGAGCTTGTGGCTGTTTGGGTGCTTTCTCAAGTACACGTGGTGCAGTTGCTTCCTACTTGCCAGGGAGAAGTTTGCGTTTTGGTCATGAGCAGTGGCCACTGCGATTTGATCTGAGAGACAACCCGCCCCCTCCTGCCCGAAAGAAGATTTTCCTTCCGGTGGGCTCTTGTGCAGGTTCCATGTCAATTTGCTACAATCTTTTCGGTATGTCGCTTTCGCAGGTAGCAGGCGGGCCAGACTCCGGTGAGAGACCCTACTTTACAGTATGTTTTTTGTAGGCTCATACTCCTGACTCTCAGCTCTGGGGGTTTGGTTTGTGGAAACGATATGCCAGATGTGCGCTAGAATCACCAATGCGGGTATTTGCAAAATATTTTTAGGGGGCTCAAATCCCCGTAGCCAATTGGTTGAATTCTATAGTTGGTGCAGGGCCATTTGAGGGCAAGCCGCAATTAGTCTAGTGGTTGATTCCCCATTCTGTTGCATTGCTCTTTTCAAAGCCAGCCCCTTTTGCCTGGTGTTTGGGAATATTTATGGAAAGCAGGACGCCTGGACATGGGGAAGCTACCACAACAGGGGTATGTGTCAAAACTGGGGGGGCAACAAAAAAAAGTAGTGTTTCTTTTGGCTTCCCTTGAAGCCAAGATGACAAGGGTACCCAACACGCACGGCCCACGGCCAGCGGTTCGCCAGGGGGACGTGCTGGCCCTCGCGGCCAGCCGCACGGCGCTACTCAGCGGTGGCATCGATGCCAAGGTCTCGTTCTTTGCGCGGGGTGCCCCTGGCCAGGAGCGGCATGCGTGGGTGTGGTGGGGCCGGGTGGGTGGGGTTGGTGGGGTTGGTGGGGTTGGTGGGGTGGGTGGGGTGGGGTGGGTAGGGTGGGGTGTGGGCTTTTTTGGACCATCAACTGGGGATTTACAACATATGAAGATACGAGAGTTGTGGATTGAGGTGGGCGGCTTGCACTTTCAAAGGCCGTGGCCTTCCACGTAACCGGAGAATTTGACCCAGGAAAAGAGGCTGAGGATCCTTCATATCCCGCGGGGCAGACATGGGGGACAAGGGACCTGATATGCCGTGTTGGCCAACGGCGCCTCCCCCTTAAAGTAATTTCATCTCGGGGGTTCTCAGACCTTTTCTTTGGGGTGGTTCCCCTTTGAACCACTACTTAGAGGGCATTTCATGTTGCGGAGTGATCCCGCCCAAAATTCAAAACACCTCCTGGTGCTCGCGGGCCAGGAGCGGTGGGTCTTCCGCGACGCGCACATCTGCGCCTGGGCTGGTCGGGTCTGGGGCATTTGGCATCATCATCACCTAAGCATGGCCAGAGGCTGACAATCAATGCGATTTTCTGGTGGCGCAAATTGAGGTACCCTCCCACCAATTAGCGTGGAACCTGACTGGGCGGTCCTGGAAGACGTTTCTCCTTTTAAAGGGACCCCCTGCCAGCTTCCATGTTAATTGGTGGAGGGTGGGGGGAGAACGAGCAGAACCCAGGGGCCCATGGCTTAGGTGAATCGTTGGCTTCCTTGAGAGTAGGACAGGACCTTCTGTGCCTTTTGGCTTTCCATTCCTCTGCTTTGGGATCTACTGACCCCAAAGCAACCCATTCCCTTGCTAAGGCCACAAGCATGACATCCGCGCCATCGCCCTAGAGCCTCAGCAAGCGCCGGCGCAGGCGGAGGAGCGGATGGTGCGGAGGGGTTTTGCACGGGGGGGTGGGGGGGCTCGAGGGGGTTTGGGTGTTGAGGTGTTGCTTGTCGGATTGTTGGGGGTCCTTCTGTTTGGTTGTTTGTTGGCCCTAACCCTCAAAGACAGTTCCAAAAGGTTCCAGTGCCAATGTGAATGAAGAGTGCTGGTTCTTTTCCCCTTTGCCTCGGAGAGTGACAAGTTGGGGCAATCCCACCGCGGAGGCTGCAATCCCCTTCTCCACTGAAAGTGGAGCATCCTTCGGTGACTTTTGGACTTTGCGCCCCATGCACAAGCAGTAGTTGATGGAAAGTTAGATCAAAGCAGAGTGACGGATGACCTCAGATGGCCGAACGGGCTCGGGTTTTTTGACACAGCCCTAAAGTTGAGCCCTGTTTCCATCGTAGCACATTTTCCATTTAGATTTGGTAGGGTCCAACCGTCTAACCTTTTCCTCAAACTTTTCTCATGGGGCTCAGCAGTCGAAACTACTGAATCCCCAGCTGTTATGAGCCTTCATCCCTCAATCCCGGGAATGGCGACGAGCCTTATTTGTGCTGTGGGGAAGGCCCGTGTTTCGTGTGTTCCTGCACTCACGAAAGCCCCGCAGGCGCCCAACTTTGTGTCTGGGGGCGTGGCGGGGCGCCTCTTCGTGAAGCAGGCGCCGTCGACATTTTGGCCGAAACGGCTCTCCTGAAGCCAGTGGGCCGACGGAGAGTGCAGGGACCTGCCCTTAACATTTGACTCGCAAAGGGCAACTGCCTAAGCTGGGCGAGAACAATAAAGTGATGTCGGCATGCCAAGCCAAGCAGCCTAAGCAACAAAACACTTCGGTCGAACATTTGGAGCGGTTTGAGTTTCGAGATCGGAGCTTGCGTGGACTTTGCACAGCCAGTCACGATGCAGATCTGAATCAGGGACGAATCAGCAAGATATGTAATGTCCCTAAGCTACCTGAGTGTGGGAGTTAAACGCGAAGACTCTTTTGCCCACAGACTTGCACGACTGAGCCAAGCTTGCGAAATGACACGGCTTTGCAGATGGACATCATATTTGCCAAGGGACTCCTGACCCAGCACAAGGGCGCCACTGTATGAGCTTATGTGGGAGAACCCGAGGAGCCTTACTGTCCAATCCAAGCAGCCGACATTGTGAAAGTGCCAACTGGTAGAGGGGTGGAGCCGAAACGGAAGCTGCTCCGGTTGCAGGGTCCGCCTGCGTGCCCCACACTGAATAGACAAAAACAAACAACCGGGGACAACACAAGCGTGAAAGCTGAACGGGTAGGCGCACCACCCATTTTAGAACCTATTTTGGTGGGGGTTGGTTGGGATCTTCACGGGTGCGATTTGGATTTTGAAAAAACCCGTGGCCGCAAGCCGCGCCTCAGCGAATGCCGAGTCACAAGTCGCAGGGCCAGGGCCGGCCGCGGGAGTGCAGCGCCTTCTCGCCCTTGCTGCAGAAGGCGAGCCGGGAGCCGGAGCCGGGGGCCGCGGGCTTTTTTGTGGCCTCCCTAGCACCAAAAGGAGAACCCCCCCCCGTTTTTGAAAACAAAATCGCCCAGGCGAGTTAAAATGGAAGCTACTGGCAGCCCCGTTTTTTCGATATTGCGAAAATTTGACCCACCCTGCGTCATCACACAGTAGCCGCCTCTTCCCACAATCATCTTCGGGATCAACGGTCCTGCCGATCCTATGCCGCAGATACTTGATCATTTCCCTGGAGAGGGAATTTATCTGCAACTGTCCCATCTCCCTGATGAGATTCTTCGGAAATCACCTTTGTCCAGTTTCATAATCATGGTAAATACCGAACTCGGCGTGATCCGGCGGCAAGATGCAGAGTTTAGCATACTCGGGGAGACCTTCAGTCACGACTCCGTAGAACATGGAGTTGCCGTCCTTCCTCACCTTCCTCATAAACTCCGCGTCCAAGTTGTGACTTGGCAGGTGACTGCCTTCGTCTTGTTCGAGCTCGTAGTGGATGACATTGCAGTAGTCATTCTGGCTCTCCGGGCCTTCATCAGCAGGGTGTCCGAAACAGGTCCTGTCATGCCCGCCAACCGAGGACTTCACCAAATCCTTCATCATGATCGGGTTCGGTCTCCAGCGGGTCATGTGCACAAGCTCAGCTTGGGAGCGGCCTTCAACCTCTCCCGTCGCTTGGGCGTTGGTCCCGTCCCTTTCATCTTCTTGGTGGTATTTTCCTCCTTTGACTCGCCACCACTTGCCGAGGACGACGATGCCTTCTTGCTGTCATCAAATGGGTCTTTTTCTCGATATCCTTTAGCAGTCGAACCGTTGTCTTTGCCTCCGGATTCTGGAACATGTGTTTGGGGAGCTTCAAGGGCGTTGCCTTGAATGTCATCAGGCAGACGCAGATTCCCAGCTTTGCATCACAGAAGAGCATTTTGGTTCCACGTGTTTGTGGAGCAAGGTTTCAAAGTAAAAGTTTGGCACTTAGCTACCTTACAGGGCATTGTTTGACCTCATATGTCTAGGGAACCCTAGTTTTTGATTGGTCATTCCGATGGATGGTGTAGGAATGGGCATTGGTTTCCACAACCGCTCAACTCCCCAAGGCTTGAGTGAAAGGTTGTACTCGTAGGACCCATCGCAAAAAGCCTTGTGGCCCTTCTTCGTTTCCACCGCGCATTTATGGCGAGCAGCCTACCATTAAATTGGGGATCACATTTTCTGGGTTGCGCGCATTAGCTTGACCAAAGCGCAAGATGACAGTCCAGCCCTTGGGCTACGCTTTGGCTTGGCCGAAGTAACCTCTCTTGGCCGAGCAACTAGCCACAACGCAGTTTTTGTGCAGGGCCCCTTTAAGACCATCCCCTTTTGTCTGCCTTGTGCTCCCTTCTCTTGGAAATGGAAGCAAGACAAACAAGACACATCATCACCAATGCAACGTCAACAAAGAAACTGAGACACAGCACAAGGAGCCCTGCACCACACACCCCAGAACCCGCATCTTGTCCAACTTCCTTGGGTGCCTTCTGGGTGAAAGATCCTTGCCGCTTTCGCCAGGCGTGGGTGGCGCAGGCGAGCCGGCTGGTCTTGTGTCAGGAGGGCCCGCAGCTTCAGCTGTGGTTCATGAAGGAGACAGAGAAGCTCGAGGACGGCGATTCGAATTCGCGTGTCAAGCCCCCGCCCAAATTGGAGGGGAGTGCCTGCTCCCAATGAAGGGACGGTTTCCATGAGCTTCTGCTGTATGGGGCACGGAGCTTTCGGGGTTGAGAAGTTTGTGCGTTGATTCTCGGGATTTGAATTTGGTGTCTCGTTCCCTTTGTTTGGGTGCAAAACCACTGGGGCTCCTGCTCAGTAGGGCATACTTGTCAGGGAAAGATAACTTTGGAGCTCTGTTTCGCAGTCCAAGCCGATGACTGACGCGTGGCCAGTCTAAGCCGATGACGCACGCGGGACCAAAACACTGAGTTGGCGGTCCTTGCGATGCTTTGCTTTTAACAAAAGCGACAACGCGACAAAGGCAAGGTCATTTTGCCTAAGGTGCTTCGACCCCTAGGCCCCACGTCAATTTGTATGAGCGTATACGTAGCTCAAGATGAATGAGACTTGAACATCGGATTCACTCAGATCAAAGGATCTCCGGTCGCGTCGCGCCTACGCCCTCAGGAGGACTCGATCGCGCTACCCGAGGCACAGCTGGTGATGACTTTGAGCCTTGGCTCCGAGTCTCTCGAGTCTTTTCCCCTGGTACGAGCTTCTCGGTTAGTGGGCTGAAACCGGTGGTTATTGCGCAGGTTTGGGAAACCAGCCACTTTTAGCCCAACGTGGCCTTGGGTCCATTTCGGGACGACCATGACCATGCGGGCAGGATGGACTCATCGGCTCGCATGAAGAAAGTGCCTTCGTCTCAGGCCCTGTTTGCTCGGGCTCTTGGGCCCTGAAGCCAAACGGTAAGTCAGTCAGTGCTCACTGGGATCCCCTTCAAGAGCTGATCAAACTGTTGGTGGGTTCCAATGGCTTATACGTACTATGTGCTTGTTCATGTTCATGTTGGCAGTATGGGGAGATACGACTATATTCTGTGTATCTTCCCATCTTCCATAGTTGACTGACGCCCCCTCCCCCACAAACAAAAAACAACAAACCAAAACAGTTCCCTCCCCCCTCTCCCCAAACCCCCCCAACCCCCACCCCCCCCCCCCAATCCTCCCCTGAGCCCACCCCCACCCTTTACCAATTTGTTGCCATTGCCTCGGTTGCTTCGGACTCAGGAGTTTGGCGGGCAACGCCTTGGGGCCCGACGGCACCAAGCGCAGCGGAGAGCACCTGGCAGCGGCGGCGCTCACCGAGGCGCCCTTCTTGGGCCCGGTTAAAAGCAAAACCAAGCGAGAGAACCGCCCCCCCTTTCGTTTCTTTTTTTGTTTGGGGGGGGGGTGGCCTACACCTTATGGTGGACCGCCTTTTGGCTGGTATTTTTGAAGGGAACCAACAAACGAAAACCAGCGTTGGGGAGCCATTTTTCCCGGACATTGCGAATTCTAAAAGCGGCTGCAAACTTCACTTGCCAACTTCTCATGCCAACTTGCCGAGGAGTTATTCCACCTGCCAACTTCTCATGTCAACTTTTCGAGCCGCGCCCTCAAGATATGTTGGTCCAGTCCCATCTCGTTGGTGCACTGCCCAACTGCAAACCTCAGGCCCCCAAGACCCCCTTGACCCCCGAGGCCTCCAAGACCCCCAGCCCCCCCAACTCCCCCAACTCCCCACACCTCCAAGCACCCAGCCGCTGCCCCGCTTGACCGCTTCACAGGACGGCAAGGTGGTGGCGGCCAGCGACATGATGGGCACCCGGGTCTTCGAGGTCTCCGTGGAGCACCTCCAGGCGATGCCGACGATGCCGACGCGGGATCCCGCGTCATGACTTCTTCGCGATGTTTGAGGAATACTGCGAAAAGGACCCCAGTCATTTTAATTAGTGGGCCAATTCGAGAAACTGAGAAACGTTCAATCTATGAAACTTTCAATCCATGTCTTGATTTTGAACTGTTCGAAGGTTTCCCTTGAGCCTTGGTGGGGCGATGCCGCTGTAATCGACTCACCGCCGGAAGAAATGGCTCCTACCTTTCGAAGCCGAGTAAAGCCGAAGCTTCCCATCTAGCTCCGGGTCATCGCTGGGTCCCAACCCTGGGTCTCAGCTTGAGAGTCTCACTTGCAAGCGAATCGATCGACCTTGTTTGGTTGTTCCATCCATTTCCGCCAAGATCTCACAAGGTTTAAACCTTGCTAGGCTCTCTTGGGTGAGTCAAAGTTTTTATATTATTTTATTTTTTAAAACGATCCAGCTGGGTTCCCTTGGCAAAGTCTGCGAGTCTAGGTGCAGCGCCTCAAGGGCCTGCCGCCGGAGGTGGCCAATGCGGCGGCCCGGGCGCTGCAGTTCTGCCGGAGGTCGGCCCGCGGCTTGGGAGTGGGTCACATGGAGTTTATGGTGCGGAGTGGGGAGAATTCGGGGAGTCATACAACACATATTTGGGTTTTGTGGACGAATAAAAATCGCCGCCCGAAGATGGGGCTCGTTTTTGGGCTTCCCTTTGACCAACCAAGATGCCAGGGCGTTTTGAAGAAAGCCGCTCAAGTCTGGAGTGGGTGACCCGCAATGTTCCCTCCGAGGATTGCAGTGAAGGTGGTCCACCCCTCCTCCCAAGGACTCGAATAAAGATAATGAAGATGGAATCCCCAAACAGGTATGTCTGGCTTCTGGGCATCCAAAACGTAGCGGAGGGATCTTTGACCCTTGCCTGCATGGTGGAACAATGCATCCACCCGACAGCCTTCCTTAGCTCGCTGATGTGCCCAACGACGAGCCAACGAAACAATCAGTTTGACAATGCTTGACATACAACTATTGACAAAGGTCAATATAAATCATAGCTCAACGGTAAGTTGGGCCTAAAACAGTTGTTCCATGGCACCGTGTTCCCGGTACTGCCTAGTTATGGTGATAGCACGAGTTGCTTGCAGCCTGTGTTCTGCGGTATGCGAGCCGACCCCAGAGAGTGGCTACCATTTCCTTCAAAACGGCCCTAAAGAGGAATTCCCAAACGCACACCCACGCGGCTTGGCCAGGAACATCCTGGCCATTGCCGTGTGGCACGGGAGCAGCATTCTGCTCCTAGCTTCTCGGCATGGGAGATGCTTTCGTGCTTCAGGCCCCTGAGTGAAGGAGAGCCTATTGGTGGAAGGGGATGAGAAGCCTTTGTGGGCTGCGAAGAACCAGTCGGAAGGAGCCCTTCTGGGAGAACATTCCAAGTCCGGACTTGTTTGGGTGGTTCACCAAAGCATGACGAAAGGCAGGGGGTCAACAACCAAGGGTTGAATTGACAGCGCAATTCCCTGTCAAGGGGGCATGTCTCAATGCGGCTGTCGCCAGCCGCCAAGGCCGACCATCGCAAGCATGTGTGGGCTGAGAGGGACCGTGGGGAACAGGAACGGTCCAATCTGGTAAGTTTCGAGCCTGTAGTCCGTAGTCATACCTTACCTACTTGTTCAAGTAGCTTCAGTAGCTAAGCCTCAGCTCTTCCGGTTGCCTCGAACATCAGGAGGTAACCGGGGAAGCCATCATGTAAATGCAAGAAATGCTGGTTGATTGGTTTGCTTGGAAGCGCTAGGTAAGCATAAGCATTGGTTTGTTGGGCAGTAAAGCACTTAGTTTGGTGCGAATCGGGGGTGGGGGGTTCGATCCCGATTCGGATCAACAGGCTGTCATTATTTTGTGTAGCCGAGGGATTTTTCCATCCCTCCACCTTTCGGCTGGGGCCATACGCACGTGTCGAGGACTGCAAGACGAAGCGCCTTGGCCCGCAAAAGGGGAGGGCCCAACTGGTTGGAAGAGGCCGAAGCAACCGAAGGGCCTCAC
The DNA here is from genome assembly GCA_963377175.1 of Effrenium voratum. Taxonomy (NCBI): domain Eukaryota; class Dinophyceae; order Suessiales; family Symbiodiniaceae; genus Effrenium; species Effrenium voratum. Next base: position 223,488 of record CAUJNA010003232.1, read on the forward strand.
TGGGGGGAAGGGAGGTAAGGACATGTAGGGACCACTCCGGATTGTTTAGGTTGCAAACTTTTGCCGGTGATAGGTCCATTTCCACGCTAACCTCCATGATTGATCGAACGTGCAACTTGCTGTTTCGGTGGAGGGGGCTGCCTCCCGTATGACCTCTGTAACAAGCATCTAGCCATCAAGAGCCGCAATCCGAAAGTTTGCTTGGTCCAGGCTCGCTTTCCTCATGGGAATCATGGGTCATCAAGGATCAACCGCCGCCTTCTGACCGTAAGGTGGAGTGTTTGCAGGCAATGCTGACATGATTGGCCTGGCAGTGCTTTCACCGGGAACTGCCAGGCCAACCCGCAAGGTTTAGCTGAAATTGGCTTGAAACGGCCGGCTGAGGACTGTCGTGGCCACCTTCCTGGACTCTGCTTTGGGTGTCTTGAGAGAGGGAGCCACCCCTTTGTCCTTCAATTCAAGAAGCCAATGCTCCGAGGCTCCATTGGCACAACATGGCCTTGGATGGTGTCTCGAACATGTTGTTTGTGAATGGAGTCGGGACTGCGAGGGGCGGATCTTCCTTTCTGTCCCCAGGGACACCCTTAAAGTGACGAAGTGACTCGGCTGTCCAAAGTCGCCCTTCCGACCTTCTGCTCTTCCAGGCTTGGCCCACTTTCAATCAGAGGTCCGAAAGCTTTGGCTTTCTATTGCCCTGCTTTGCGGGCAATTGGATGCACTACAAAACGGTCGGAAGGTGAACCGTGGTTGGGAAAGTGTTTGCCCAATTCGCTCCCTGACTTGGCTTCCACCATTTCCAGGCTGTCCTGAAAGAATGCTGATCGCATTTTCACAGTGCCTCATCCAACGTTGCAAAACTTGGAAGGCCGGTGCTTCGTGTGAAATGGCTTCCTCGAAGTCGGGGCTCTGCTGCAGAATCCTTCAGCCAACATGAACTTGCACAGTTCCAACCACTCGACTGCTGAACTCTTTGGGTGCGGCATGGTTTGCCTTGCCAGCCTGTCACGTGATGCTGACTGCTTCAAGGGGTGAGCGCCAGTAGCTGTCCCGCTGTGGTTCGAAGCCACTTCAGGGGGACTTTTGAAACAGTGTGTTCTGCACCGAGCTTGGAGGGAGCTCTTGGGTCGAATTGATTAAGCCCACTTTGTCCAGGAGCACCAGTCACCTGTGACTCTCCTGGCTGCTTCGCTGGGGAAGTCCGAGTGGCTGCTCAGTGCTGACCTTGCCGGTCAGGCGCCGGGGGCATCGAAAGCTGTGCAGTTTCGGCTTGTTTACTGATATTTCTTCGGCAAGCGCGATGTTTGTTGTTGTGATGTGTGTTTTGTGCTTGTGTTTGTGCTTGAGTTTGTGTGTTTGTGTGTGTGCGCGTGCGTGCGTGTGTGTATGTGTATGTGTATGTGTATGTGTATGTGTATGTGTATGTGTATGTGTATGTGTATGTGTATGTGTATGTGTGTGTGTGTGTGTGTGTGTGTGTGTGTGTGTGTGTGTGTGTGTGTGTTTGTGTGTGTGTGTGTGTGTGTGTGTGTCTGTGTGTCTGTGTGTTTGTGTGTTTGTTTGTGTGTGTGTGTGTGTTTGTGTGTTTGTGTGTGTGTGTTTGCGTGTTTGCGTGTTTGCGTGTGTTTGTGTGTGTGTTTGTGTGTGTGTTTGTGTGTGTTTGTGCGTGTTTGTGTGTGTTTGTGTGTGTTTGTGTGTGTTTGTGTGTGTGTTTGTGTGTGTGTGTGTGTGTGTGTGTGTGTGTGTGTGTGTGTGTGTGTGTGTGTGTGTGTGTGTGTGTGTGTGTGTGTGTGTGTGTGTGTGTGTGTGTGTGTGTGTGTGTGTGTGTGTGTGTGTGTGTGTGTGTGTGTGTGTGTGTGTGTGTGTGTGTGTGTGTGTGTGTGTGTGTGTGTGTGTGTGTGTGTGTGTGTGTGTGTGTGTGTGTGTGTGTGTGTGTGTGTGTGTGTGTGTGTGTGTGTGTGTGTGTGTGTGTGTGTGTGTGTGTGTGTGTGTGTGTGTGTGTGTTGTGTGTGTGTGTGTGTGTGTGTGTGTGTGTGTGTGTGTGTGTGTGTGTGTGTGTGTGTGTGTGTGTGTGTGTGTGTGTGTGTGTGTGTGTGTGTGTGTGTGTGTGTGTGTGTGTGTGTGTGTGTGTGTGTGTGTGTGTGGTGTGTGTGTGTGTGTGTGTGTGTGTGTGTGTGTGTGTGTGTGTGTGTGTGTGTGTGTGTGTGTGTGTGTGTGTGTGTGTGTGTGTGTGTGTGTGTGTGTGTGTGTGTGTGTGTGTGTGTGTGTGTGTGTGTGTGTGTGTGTGTGTGTGTGTGTGTGTGTGTGTGTGTGTGTGTGTGTGTGTGTGTGTGTGTGTGTTTGTTTGTTTGTTTGTTTGTTTGTTTGTTTGTTTGTCTTCTTTTTTTCTGGGGGGGGAGCTGGGGCTTTCTTGGCAGTGAGCTACATCTTAATACGCGGGTTCTTCTGTGAGCTGCTCTGCGCAGGCTTGGTCTCAGCTTTGAAGCTCTCTTTCAGTATCCGAATCGCGGACCCCAAGTCTTGCCTCTTGAAATATTTCTATTAAGGGTTTCAAAAGTCTCCGCAAGGCAAGTTTCCATCCAAATGGTCGAAATGGTCGTCCAAGAAAGGCTCCTTGTCCCTTTCTTCTTACTCAGTTGTTTTTCAAGTACAGGGTCAAGAACCTGAACCGCCGCCTCTTCAGTCCCAGAGAGGGTCAGTCAACACAATGATCCCTTCAGACCATTTGGGGAGCGACCTGGCTTTTGAGAATACGTCATCCCTTGTTTCCAACCCCAAACTTCCTTGACGATAGCCCCTAAAGCTAATTCAGGATTTGCGATGTTGGGCTTAAACCAAGAAGCACCACACCAAGGCCTTTGGCGAATTGACCTAGCTGTCACTGTTGATGAAACTGGTCCACTTCTTTCAGGGCATTCCCGTTGTTGATTTCCAACCTTCCCCTTTGTGCCAAATTAGGCTGAGTTTTCTTAGGTGAAGTTCCTAGGATGGAAATACAGGGTCGGCCCACCCCAACCACCTAACCAGCGGACCGCGTCAACGAGCCAGGTGCATGCCTTCAGCCTGGACAGCCTTCAGCACCACGCCGCGGTGCCTGGCTCCGGGGACCAGGCCCGGGGGTTTTGGAGGTGTTCGGGGTGGGTTTGGTTTGGCTTGGCTCGGGCTTGCTGTAGCCTTTCTTGTCCCTGGTCGTCCGAGCACAACCTACTAACCTGCGACTATGTAGGTGGGTGGCACTTGTCCTCTTCTGAAGTCGGGCTTCTTGAACCCCAAGAAGGGCTTTGTAGGGGTTAGGGGCCGTCAGGTGACGGCCCTTGGCTTTGACGCCTCGGGGAAGAAGGCAGTGCTGGTGACGGCCCGGCACCAGGCAGCCCGTGGTTTGGGGGCGGCGGCGCTGGGGCTCTAGACAACCTCAGTGTCCAAGGGCAATTCACCGTCTGTGGTTTTCCAGATTTGGTCAACTTTTGGTGAAGTGTGCGAAAGGATTCGTTGTCCTTTGACTTGTTCGTCAATTGGGCCAGTGCGAAGTTGTGAAGGATTCCGTGGTCTTGTTGAGGCGCCCGCGGGTGGACACAAAGGGGTCCTTTCGCCCCTGAGGAGACTTTGGTACGCAAGGGGGTCCCTCTCCATCCTGAAACGCTTGCATTGATGTGGGGTGGTCTTGGGCCAAATGTCTTGAACACCTGGACAATGGACCGCATGCAAAGGGAGATCTAAACTAGTTGCTTTGCAACAGGGCTTCAGGTACGAGCAACATAGGGCACGCCCAAATTCCATCGGGAAATAGAGTTATTCAAATTCTTACAACAATTGAGGACACAACGGGGTATTGTCTGTGGCTTGCATGCCAAAACAGGCGCGGGTTGGGGGACCCTTTGAAGGCTGTACAATTGCACCAGGTCCCCAACAGGAGGGGGCGGTTTTTGCGAACGGTGTCAGGACACCGCGGTGTGTCTGTTGTTTTATGGGCAGATAGCACTGACAAGCCGGGCCTAACTTCATGACCGATGCCATCCCTGGCACTCACCAGGCTGTCCTTGAAGAGGAACCCAGGTGGGAGAAGTTTCAGCCCTGACGGTCCAGGATTCCTCTTCTAACCCCTCGGATTCAGGTTCTCACCACGGAAATCTATAAATGAGATGTCCCATACAAAAGGATAGAGATCTAATTGCCGAAAGCTGGCGCTTTGCTTGAGGTTTGTACCTGGGGAGAGGGAGGAGAGGGTGGCAAGGTTGCAACAGAATAGTATGCCCTGTTCCCTTAGAAGCTAGAAAAATAGGGGGAGTACGCGGGGAAGTACGCTACATATGTTGCACAGGGCGTGCAGATTGCCCAGATACATCATCTATTTGAGCCGTTCATTTCGACGTTGGCTTCTCCGGCTGGACTAGGTTGCCACCAATTGGAGTTAACTGATGCTTTTGTATTTGAAAAGATTTGCAGGTGGCTTCACGAGTGTCGGTACCTGCGAAGAGGACTTGTTTGAAGCAGGCGGGTGAAACGGCCCTCTCTCAAGTTCTGCTGGGGTCAAATCCAAAGCATGTTTCAGCGGGTGCCAGCAGGTTGACCTGAATTCGTCATTTGGATTGGTGTTTTGGGGTTTTGACCCCCGGCTTTTTGGTAGAGGGCCAAGGGAAAACCACCCCGTGGCCTCGAAACCGCCAATCCAAACCACCAATGCGAGGGACGCTGAAACGGCCAGGTGATGATCTTCGACGTGAAGGCCAAGGGCGTGACGTGCGCTCTCGAGGTGGCCATCCCCCAGAAGTTCCTCGCACCCCACGCCCGCGCGCCCCGAATCGAAGGAGACGGGCTGGGCTTCCTGGGGCCATGTCAAATTCTGGGCGTCCTTCTGCCCTTGTGGGGGGACGTGGGGAAGTTTGGATGGGAAAGCGGGAGGCGTTTGGGCCTTGTCGAGGGCCAGTGCGCTTTGCGCCCCGCGCTTTAGGTCTGCGGGCTCGCGAGCTTCCAGCGGCGCCCCCGGAAACTGCTGCTCTGGGGCCACGGCTTCTTGCTGGCCATGGATTTGGACCTGGTCCAGGCGGGACGCCGACATGGACCGTCCAACCGTCCAACCCCAAGTCCCTCTGAAAGGAAAGCACCAAGGAGCCTAGGGAATTGGTTTGAACAATGCTTAGCGATTGAAACATGTTGCATGTTACAAGGGGTTATCCCTCAAGCTCTTTAGCATCCTTATTTCAAGACGGCTCCAAAGTTTCTGGGCCACTTCCACCCGACTGGGCGCTCGGTTCCCCCCTCGAGCTTCGTACGGAAGCTGAGCCGGCGAGGCGGCCGTTTTTGCCCAGGCGGAGCCGGCCGAGAAGGGCGGGCCCTGGAAGGTGTGGCCCCAGCGCCGCAGCCTTAGATCTGCAGACATGTGCCGCTTCCGCCTTGAGCTGTGGGTCAAAACCAATGGTACCATTTTGGGTAGGCACCAGTCCATTTAAGTGGGGATTGGGATGTTCACTGTACGGGATTTTGACCCATGGCCATTTCACTTCCGTGGAATGTAGCAGCGAACAGCAGAAGGCACAAACTCGCCAACATACGCGGATGCGGCCGGGTTTGCAGAGAACGTAACCAAACCGCTGCCTTGAAGCACAATCGTAATGGCGAATTTCCCATGTTTGATGGTTTGGCTAACTTCCACCTCAAAAGTGGTTGGTGGACATGAATCCCCACATATCCCCACCGAATCTTGCCACCACAGGACCTCCAATGAGAAATTTACGCCCACCCCGGCGCGTTTCGCCTTTTTTTCCCGATCGCACCCTCTTTTTGGCGGCTTTGGATGGACACCAACAAGGAAACCCCAGTCTTCTTTTTTTTGCTGTTTTTTTCTTGGTTTTGATGAACAAAAATGGGGGGGGGGTTCTCAACAAACCGACGCGCCCTATTCTCTCCCACCGGGCGGAGGCCACATCCTGGGCCTCGCCTCAGTGGCGGGGCCCTGGGCGCCGCTCACCAGCCCGCAGCAGCGCAGGGAGAGCGAAGGCAGCTGGTCGGGCCCGCGGGGTCCGGGCCGTTGGACCGGAATTTCATGGTTTTTGTTTTCTTCGTTGCTCGTTTTCTTGCCTGGTCGCCCTGTTATAGTGTTAGTGTGTCTTTGTGTGGGCGTGTGTATTTTCGTTTCAGGGGAAGCGGACCTTTCGAGAGATCTGGATGTGTGGTTTGATGATGCGTTATGTGTCCCTTGTGTTTTTTTGAAGGGAATGGTCACGACTCATGACTAATCATTTGTGGGGTGCATGTTCTGACCTTTCGAGACTTTGTCTCCGGCCTGGCTGGGGGTCCGAAAGCAGGTTGGGGGTTGACAAACAATCGCAGACAACCTCAGAGTTCGCGGTTGTCCAAAGGCGACCTGTGGATTCAAGTTGTCGATTTTTAGTCACCCCCCCCTTTGTATTTTTAGCCCCAGAATTGCTCGTTTTTGACAACCCCAAGAGGTCCAACACAAATTACGCTTTGAACCTTTTCTTGGATTGTTCTTGTTTCGCGTCCTGTGACAACAATATCCCCAAGTGTCACGTGTTGCCGTTCCTGACACTCAACCCAACAACTCACTTCGACTTGCTCACTTGCCCCAAGGAGCAACGACCTTTTGTCTTTTTGCTTTCCGAATTCTTGTCCATGCTCCCCAAAGGACGAACATCTAGGTCCAATTTGTTCTGATTTGGCGGCAAGTGAGCTTCGTAACAAGCATGCAATGTTTCAAGGCCGACGCCTTTGCCGCTTTCTGGTCGCCTTGCTCAGGCGAAGAAGGAGACCCACCGGTGGTGCTCACGGTGAAGGCACGCTTGCGCAAAGCAAAGGGCCGCCCACCTTGGGAAGGACCACTTTCAACCTTTCTTTCCCGTGATTTCCAGAAACATGATGCAAAGCTGCTTCTTAACCACGGGCCCCACACATACTACCTTGTATACTCCCCAGTTCACACAGCATATGTTTATCTTTATGGTTATTTGGTTGGATCTTTGGACATTAACTTTTTGGGAAACTTTGGATTTTCATTGGGCCCACAAAAAGTTGCACTTTTTGCAGAGGTCCACAGCCACCAAGATATATACACAATTTCTGGTTGGTTAGCGTCCTCAGGGAAAGCTCGCAGTCATCTCCATCGACTCGTATCTTTCACGCTGTGGTGGGAAGCTAGAACACCTTCCAGAGTAAAGACATAATTTTATACATAGTGCAGGCGAGTTCAAAGTGCAGTCCACAGCTACACATACGAGTTATATACACGTATAGCTAGACAAATGAATGAATAAACCGCACATTCACAAAGTGCATTCACCTCCAAATGGCGGAGCGGGATGTTCATTTGAAACATGTTTTTTCAATTTCTTCGAGAAATGAAGCAACCAACGTGCACGCCCAAACGAGGTGTCGCAGGAAGCCGTGGACAAGGCCTTGCCGCTGCCTTTCGAGCGGAAGAAGTACCTCAAGCGCAAGGAGCTGCCTACCTGAGGTTGGGGGGAGGGGTGGGGCAGGGGCAGGGGGGCTGGGTCCCTTTACGACTTCTTGGAGGATTGTTGGTTTCCAGACTTTTTTATTTTTCTTTGTTCTCGGGTTACAGGTGGTAGATTTCCCCCCACCAGGCTTTGGATAGTAGGGGTGCCTTTTTTGAGACTGTATGGCCTCTTTGAGGAGGACAACTCGGCAAAGTGCAAATCCAGCCTTTTTCGGGGCAAGTGTGGATTTGTCCTTCCAAAGAAATAGTGAAGGGCCCTTGACATGTCCAACAAGATTGTCACAAGACCTGTTTGGAACCCTGACGGCAGTTGGGCCCATGCATCAACAACTTGAAAGTAGAAAGCGGAGCCGGTTGCTTCCAATCAACGTGAACAACACGCATGTGAAGAGCGGCATAACACACGACAAATCCTGAGTGACTCAACACAAAAACGGAAGTTCAAGCTGATTGCTGCCTTTAGCATGATATTTCCGAAAAGGGCGGGCTGTTTACACAGCCAGCGCCTCAGTACCTACACCTCTCAATCTGCAAGGCCAATAGTTGAGCTCTAGCGTCCCAATGTAGAGGATGTGACCTTCCATTGGACCCTAACCACAGGCCTCAGCGGTCTCGAAATGGCCATCTTCCACCAAAATACGGCCACTGGGCTGAACGTTTCCCTCACTCGGCGAGCTCCCTTTTTTTTTTTTCTTTCTCACAGGCCACGAGTGGCCTGAATCCGTCTGAGCCCAGCGCGGGGCGGAAAAGGCATGTGTGCACGCAGAGGTAAACTGACACTGAGTGGTTTAGCAGTGGCTCCACATATTCGCTTCTTCTTCGGCCGTCTGCCAGGCTTGAAGTGCACCCTTGCCAAACCAAGGGCCCATGAGAGAATGAGAATAGACATTCTTTGGGACATGTTCTTTCCATCCCGCGATGGCGGCTTTGGCGGTCTCTTTGTTCGGTTGTGTTGCTGAATGATGCCGTTCTTCTCCAGGTGTGCCATTGTGACGCCCATTGGTGAAGGATGCTTTTGCACCCCTTGACTTCAATCTGAAGGACTTTTTTTTACTCATTCCTATCTTATCTTGAAGTCCCCCTGTCGTTCTAACAAGAATAGTGCCGACTCCTGCCGCCGAATCGGTTGGGCCTGCCAAAAACGTCATTAATTAAAAAGTCAGGGTCGTAAGAGAAGCAAAGGAGAGCGTCGTCATTGAACCTGACTGTTCTCTCCAGTGCTTGTTGCGGTCAGGCAAAAAGATCAATGCCAGACGTGCCACTTAGTAGACTGGTCCTGGGCTAATCGTGTTCTGGCTTGCAGGGCTAACCGTAGGGCCCAGAACCCGCCTCCACATTTTGCGCAAATGACATGCTTCCCTCTTCGGCCCAAAGTTCCTAGTTGTAATATATATATATACTTCCAAGAAGTGAGTGAGCGAAAAGCCGGAGGAAGGTGAGTTTGGCATTCATGACGGCAGACGGGTTAGCAGAATCATGCCCAAAGCACACGCCAGGACTGTGATGGAATCCATGGCAACCAAGTTCGACCAGCCAAAGCTTTTGCTTTGCCCTTTGTGTCCCCTCATGTTTGCTCCAATTCATCAGCTGGAAGAAGGTGTACATTGCCCATAAGTGCCAGACATGTTCGCCAAGTTGGCCGAAAGAAAAATCACATACATGTATGCGCACATGCATGGGCTGCCTCTTTCCACTACTAGAGGGTAGAAGCAATTTCCGCTTTTCGGCTTCCTTCTTCCTTGCGCCTGTTCGAGTCACCTTGATCTTACCAGGGAGACAAAAAGGGAGGTACATCGCCCCCCCTCCCGTTCCAACAAGCCGGTGATGCACCTGAAAGTACTGTTTCGCGAACACAGTCAGTCTTGCTGTTCCTTTGCCGCGCGGACCCTTCTGCGAGCAGGTATGTTTGCAAAATCGGATTGCCAAATTTTTGGCAGTTGCCTCCACCTTACAGTTGCAGGAGCCCGGAGTTGGTCACTTTCAAACTTGGCTTCTCTGCAGCCAACGCCTTGGCTCAGGCGTGCAGAAATGGGAATGTAGACGGCAATAACTGCTTGTATGAGAAGCTAGGACCGCCGTGCGCAGCATCTCCACTTGCCCCAGCCGACAAAAAGGCAATGGAGCTCCGGGCAGTCTTTCAACCGGCATTCTCGCAGCCATGCTGGCCTTGTTTTCAACAAGCAACCTCTTTCCATCCGTGGACTCTTGCCCGAGTTGGTGATTCACTGCTTTTTTTTGGTTTTCCACCTGTCTTGCTCAGCAAGTGAGCAGAACTCACAGCCTATAGCCCCATCCCCCCGACCCCATCGCCATTGGCGAGCTTTGGGCTTTCGCCGCGTTCTGCGCCGCGCGTTTCCTGGCGATGCTGGGGTCGCTCGGGCGAGTGGCCTGGCATGGGGGGAGTATGGGAGAGTCTTTTTGCAAGAGTATGGGCCAGTAGGGGAGGTGTCCAATTTATTAGGGTTCCTGCTTCAGGAAGCCATCAAAACCCAGGGGAAACAGCTGGTTATTGAAAAGACTGGGGCATAACACCCTAGAAGGTCCCTTGAGTGGATGCTCACATCTTTGGGCCTTCACCATGAAGAAAGTTCATTGCCCAAAGGCGCTCCACTGCGATGGCTTTCCGCTTATCTGCCCTGAGTCCAACCCTTGCCAAAGTCCACTTGCGAGGTTGCAAGGCAGAAGCTACCCTCAGGCTCACCTTTGCCAGTGTGGATTCGCCTTCACGTCTGGAATCACCTGCAGATTGCAAAGGAGCTCACCACAACCCATCCATGTGCAAAGGCAGGAATTCCTAATGCAGGGTTGGTTGAAGCAAAGTATGAGGCGATTTCCACATGCAACCACCAAAACCTCGTTGAATTGAGAAATCACAGGGTCTCCCCTTCTTCCCCTGCGTGCATCATTTAGGCATCCACTGTTCCACCACAAAGTAGTCGTTAACATTTTGTGGGTTCCCAAGTGCGATTCTTGGATGTCCAAGAAAGGTAAATTGAGGGATGGTGAAAATCCGGCCTCGGCTGTCCGCTCCTCTTTTGTCGAGGCGGCCTTTCGACCACGGAGGCTTCCTCTGCGGAGCTTCGCTGCGCGGCGGATGATCCTGGCACCTTGGCCGGGCGCCGGCGTCATGGGGCGGGGTGGGCCCAATGAGGACATGAACTCCAGACGAAAGGGGAGGTTGTTCCCCTTAGGCTCAATCATCCTCTGAAGAGGGGTATAGTGACGGATATACACTTAGAAACAGTTTTGGAAATTTTCTTTTGGCGCCAGGTACTTTTTTCGTTTCTAGTTGCTGTCCCCAGCAGGTACCTTTCGTTTCTAAGTGTTGATCCGGACTGCTACAACCCAGTTCAACACTTAGAAATGGTTTTCAACACTTAGAAACTGTTTTCAACACTTAGAAACGGTTTGCAGCACTAGCCCAACAGCTGTTTATGATCGTTCATGTGTTTCACGCCTTGTTTGATGGCCCCACCTTGCTCACACACGTGCTGACATGTATGGAGGATTGGTCATGTATACACACAAACAAGTCCAATTGGTCGACTCTTGGGGGGGGGGGGGAGGCGTTTCTAAGTGTTCACCCCCAGCTGATTTCAAGCTTCCGGCAACCCCAAGAAAGCACCGATGCCCCGAGGAGGAAGGTCTATCTATATACATATATATATATACACATATATATATACATATATATGTAAGTATGTGTTGTATGTAAGTAAATCATGCCTTGCTCGCAAACGCACTGACATATAGGAATTTTTGGTCATGCACATACACAGACAAGCCCCATTGGTAGAATCTGGGGCGGGGGGGGGAGGGTGGGGGGCGTTTCTAAGTGTTCACCCCCAGCTGATTTCAAGCTTCCGGCAACCCCAAGAAAACAGCGATCCCCCCATGACGAAGGTCTATATATATATATATATAGATATGTGTGTGTGTTGTGTAAGTAGATCATGCCTTGCTCACACACGTGCTGACATGTATGGAGGATTGGTCATGAAAACACACAAACAAGTCCAGTTGGTAGACTCTGAAAAGGGGGGGGAGGCGTTTCTAAGTGTTCACCCCCAGCTGATTTCAAGCTTCCGGCAACCCCAAGAAAGCACCGATGCCCCCATGACGAATATATATATATATATATACAAATAAATATGTGTGCGTTTGTGTAAGTAGATCATGCCTTGCTCACACAGTGCTGACATGTATGGAGCACTGGTCATGTGTACACACAAACAAGTCCAATTGGTAGACTCTGGGGGGGGGGGGTTGGGGGAGGCGTTTCTAAGTGTTCACCCTCAGCTGATTTCAAGCTTCCGGCAACCCCAAGAAAGCAGCGATGCCCCCATGACGAACGTCTATATATATATAACTATGTGTGTGTTTGTGTGTTTTTGTAAGTAGATCATGCCTTGCTCACACACGTGCTGACATGTATGAAGTATTGGTCATGTATACACACAAACAAGTCCAATTGGTAGACTCTTGGGGGGGGGCGGGGGGTTGGGGGAGGCGTTTCTAAGTGCTCACCCCCAGCTGATTTCAAGCTTCCGGCAACCCCAAGAAAGCACCGATGCTACCAGGATGAAGGCCCATATATACACATATGTATAAACGTGTGCGTGTGTGCGTTTGTGTAAGTAGATCATGCCTTGCTCACACACCTGCTGACATGTGTGGAGTATTGGTCATGTATACACACAAACAAGTCCAATTGGTAGTCTGGGGGGGCGTACAAGCCCAAGTGGTTGAATCCGGGCGGGGGGGGGGGGCTGTTTCTAAGTATTCACCGCCCGGCTGATTTCAGGCTTCCGTGTATGTAAATACATCATGCCTTGCTCACACACGCACTGACATATATGGAGTATTGGTCATGCGCATGCACAGACAAGCCCCATTGGTAGAATCTGGGGCGGGGGGTGTGGTTCACGCCCAGCTGATTTCAAACCTCCGGCAACCGATGTCCCGAGAAAAATATGTCTATATATATATATAAATATGTGTGTGTAAGTAGATCATGCCTTGCTTACACAGTGCTGACATGTCTGGAGGATTGGTCATGTATACACACAAACAAGTCCAATTGGTAGACTCTGGGGAGGGGTTGGGGGAGGCGTTTCTAAGTGTTCACCCCCCAGCTGATTTCAAGCCCCAAGAAAGCAGCGATCCCCCCATGACGAAGGTCTGTACATGTATAAATATGTGTGTGTGTTTGTGTAAGTAGATCATGCCTTGCTCACACAGTGCTGACATGTATGGAGTACTGGTCACGGAAATTCGGGGAGGCGTTTCTGTGTTCACCCCCAGCTGATTTCAAGCCTCCGGCAACCCCAAGAAAGCACCGATGCTCCCAGGATGAAGGTCTATATATATATATATATATCTATCTAAATATGTGTGTGTTTGTGTAAGTAGATCATGCCTTGCTCACGCAGTGCTGACATGTATGGAGTATTGGTCATGTATACCCACAAACAAGTCCAATTGGTAGACTCTGGGGGGGGGGGGGTTGGGGGAGGCGTTTCTAAGTGTTCACCCCCAGCTGATTTCAAGCTTCCGGCAACCCCAAGAAAGCAGCGATCCCCCCATGACGAAGGTCTGTACATGTATAAATATATGTGTGTGTGTGCTTGTGTAAGTAGATCATGCCTTGCTCACACACGTGCTGACATGTGTGGAGTATTGGTCATGTATACACAAACAAGTCCAATTGCTATACTCTGGGGGGGGGGGCGGTTGGGGGAGGCGTTTCCTCCCAGCTGATGTCAAGCTTCCGGCAACCCCAAGGAAGTGCTGACATGTGGGGAGGATTGATCATGTATATTGGTAGACTCTGGGGTGGGGGTGTTGGGGGAGGCGTTTCTAAGTGTTCACCCCCAGCTGATTTCAAGCTTCCGGCAACCCCAAGAAAGCACCGATGCCCCCAGTATGTGTATATATATATATATGTGTGTGTGTGTGTAAGTAGATCATGCCTTGCTGACACAGTGCTGACATGCATGGAGTATTGGTCATGTATACACACAAACAAGTCCAATTGGTAGACTCTGTTGGGGGAGGCGTTTCTAAGTGTTCACCGCCCAACTAATTTCAATCTTCCAAGCCTCCGGCAACCCTAAAGAAAACACCGATGCCCCGACTACGAAGAGATATATATATATATAATTATATACATATGTGTATGTAAGTAGATCATGCCTTGCTCACATAGGTGCTGACCTACATGGAGTATTGGTCATGTAATATATACACACGTACAAGCCCAAGTGGTTGAATCCGGGCGGGGGGGGGGGGGTGTTTCTAAGTATTCACCGCCCGGCTGATTTCAGGCTTCCGTACGTATGCGTGTATGTAAATACATCATGCCTTGCTCACACACGCACTGACATATATGTAGTATTGGTCATGCGCATGCACAGACAAGCCCCATTGGTAGAATCTGGGGACGGGGTGTGGTTCACGCCCAGCTGATTTCAAGCCTCCGGCAACCCCAAGAAAGCACCGATGCCCCGAGAAAAAATATATATATATATATATATAAATATGTGTGTAAGTAGATCATGCCTTGCTCACACAGTGCTGACATGTCTGGAGGATTGGTCATGTACACACACAAACAAGTCCAATTGGTAGACTCTGGGGAGGGGTTGGGGGAGGCGTTTCTAAGTGTTCACCCCCAGCTGATTTCAAGCTTCCGGCAACCCCAAGAAAGCAGCGATCCCCCCATGACGAAGGTCTGTACATGTATAAATATGTGTGTGTGTGTTTGTGTAAGTAGATCATGCCTTGCTCACACAGTGCTGACATGTATGGAGTACTGGTCACGGGGGTTCGGGGAGGCGTTTCTGTGTTCACCCCCAGCTGATTTCAAGCCTCCGGCAACCCCAAGAAAGCACCGATGCTCCCAGGATGAAGGTCTATCTATATATATATATCTATCTAAATATGTGTGTGTGTTTGTGTAAGTAGATCATGCCTTGCTCACGCAGTGCTGACATGTATGGAGTATTGGTCATGTATACCCACAAACAAGTCCAATTGGTAGACTCTGGGGGGGGAGGCGTTTCTAAGTGTTCACCCCCAGCTGATTTCAAGCCTCCGGCAACCCCAAGAAAACAGCGATCCCCCCATCACGAAGGTCTGTACATGTATAAATATATGTGTGTGTTTGTGTAAGTAGATCATGCCTTGCTCACACAGTGCTGACATGTATGGAGAACTGGTCACGGGGGTTCGGGGAGGCGTTTCTAAGTGTTCACCCCCAGCTGATTTCAAGCCTCCGGCAACCCCAAGAAAGCACCGATGCTCCCAGGATGAAGGTCTATATATATATATAATATGTGTGTGTTTGTGTAAGTAGATCATGCCTTGCTCACACAGTGCTGACATGTATGGAGTATTGGTCATGTATACCCACAAACAAGTCAAATTGGTAGACTCTGGGGGGGGGGGGGTTGGGGGAGGCGTTTCTAAGTGTTCACCCCCAGCTGATTTCAAGCTTCCGGCAACCCCAAGAAAGCAGCGATCCCCCCATGACGAAGGTCTGTACATGTATAAATATATGTGTGTGTGTGTGTTTGTGTAAGTAGATCATGCCTTGCTCACACAGTGCTGACATGTATGGAGTACTGGTCACGGGGGTTCGGGGAGGCGTTTCTGTGTTCACCCCCAGCTGATTTCAAGCCTCCGGCAACCCCAAGAAAGCACCGATGCTCCCAGGATGAAGGTCTATATATATATATATATCTATCTAAATATGTGTGTGTTTGTGTAAGTAGATCATGCCTTGCTCACACAGTGCTGACATGTATGGAGTATTGGTCATGTATACCCACAAACAAGTCCAATTGGTAGACTCTGAGGGGGGGGGGGTTGGGGGAGGCGTTTCTAAGTGTTCACCCCCAGCTGATTTCAAGCCTCCGGCAACCCCAAGAAAGCACCAATGCTCCCAGGATGAAGGTCTATATATATATATATAAATTTGTGTGTGTTTGTGTAAGTAGATCATGCCTTGCTCACACAGTGCTGACATGTATGGAGTATTGGGCATGTATACCCACAAACAAGTCCAATTGGTAGATTCTGAAAAAAGAAGCGGGTTGAAAAAACCGTTTCTATTTGTTCGCCCCCAGCTGATTTCAAGCTTCCGGCAACCCCACGAAACCGTTTCATTAACCTTATGATTTGTTTCATTCTTGTCCACGGTGTCGCGCAGTTTTTTCCTGTTGTTTTCTGTTGAATCAAGGGAGGGATGGACACATGATGAAAAACAGATGATGTTCATGGGAAGTTCTGAAAACAAAAAATGCCAGCAAATCATAATTTGTTTATCATTGTTCATTGTTTCATCATTTGCATACTGTGCTCATATTGGTTCATCATTGTTTCATCATCTCGTCATTTGTTTAGCCTTTTTTTGGTAAAATCGTTGTTTTTTCGTGATTTGTAGGTTGTCTTTTGTCTGGCTGCCCGAAGATCTCTTAAGTCTATCATGTGTGCTGTGTGCCTGATTCATTGTGTATGTATATATATATATAGTTAGTTCCGCTGTTTTTTTCTTGCATGGTCGGCTCTTTTCTCTCTCGGGGCAACGCCCGTGACCAATGCTTCGTCGCCGCAGGTACCTCTCGGGCAACACTTAGAAACGTTTCTAAGTTTTTGACGGCTGGTAATATGCATCAGAATCGCCATAAAGGCGAAGAAAACGTTTCTAAGTGTTGGTCGGCCGAACCGTTTCTAAGTGTTGAATTTACTGTTTTTATTTTTTTCTTTTCTAAGTGTTTGTCGGAAATTTTGGAAACCAAAACTGTTTCTAAGTGTATGTCCGTCACTATAATTGTTCCGGGCACCGCGTGCTTCTTGTCCCTGCAATTTTTAGTTACGCCCACTGCGCCCTTCCCCCTCAGGTCCATGCCAGTTTGCGTTCTGGAATTGCCAACCTCTACGGGGGCTTTGCATATGCTGGGTGACTCAAGGTGACTCTAAGTAGCTTCCAACAAGTGGGCCCTAGGATGCTTCACACATGATTACTTTTTCGTGCAATCGGGGACAATCAGCAGGAAAGGAGCGAACGCCAGCTTTGCAGCTGGGAACTGCGCAAGAGAATGAACTGGAAAGAGTACATGCGAAGTGTACATCCGCGCCGCGCCCAGCACAGCGCCAAATCTGCGTGTTGAGCTGTTGCACACCGCGCCTTATGAAACCGAACGCGCTCAGCGGCACGGAGCAGGTCCCAGCGGCTTTTCGGGGGTTGAGCTAGTGCGGAGGGCCTGGGTGCTACCATATGCTACCTCTCCACCCTTGGAAAAATCGACGACAGCGCATGACATCACATGCCCGCAAAGAGAGGCTCGTCCGACTTCGTGGTTTCCGAGTCGGAATCCATGTTTCACGGCCCCGAGGCGCCAGAGACGATCCTTTGATTTTGTAGCGCACCGCGCATGGCACCGAAGCCAATTCAGAGTCACCTGGGAGTGCCCCAAAACTTGTCTTTCAGCCTGAAATCAGGATCCAGCCATGAAACAAACACCCATATTTTGAAGCGACCAGAAAGTGGGACTGCTCCATGTGCTCCCTGAGAAAGCACTCAGGACATGGACGGGGTGTTGTACAAAAACTCGCAGGTGGAGAAGGCGACGATCTCCGCGCGCGCCGGTGTTCCTTTTTTTTTTCAACTACCCCAAAAAGGGTAACCCTCAAAAAGACACACACACACACACACACACTGCCTTCCGCCATTTGTTTTGCCCAAGGTGCTGAATTCAAGACCCCAACCCAACTTTTCCATGTCCCTCCCGATCGCAGTTGCCTTAGGCCCAAGTTGGGATCTCAAGGGTGTGCTAGGCGCCTCTGGGGATTGCGGATCTGGATTTGTCGAGGGCCGGTCGAGTTTCAATGTTGGGTTGCCGTTTCTGGTACCTTTCACGTTACATCACGTTACCATGGAAGCAAGCAAGTTCCCAAAGGCGGGGTCAATGAACGGCTCAACCTTACACCACGGAGACAAACAAGTACTTCCACCATGATGAAGCACCTTTTGGAGGATATGAAAAGCTTCCCTCCTTGCAGGTCAGTGAATGGTACATCTTTATGCAGGCGCGCTACTCTTCGATTTCCTGGAATGCAACCACCAGCCAGCCCCCCAAAACGATGTCCATCAAGCATTGGACAACCATGCTCCTCAAGCCAGGCCGCCTCAACCCCCCATCCCTTTCCCTACAGTCGAGGCTTGCTGGTGCACCATCGGCCCGTTCCAAAATACGCCACTGGCCACCCCCCAGTTGCTCCAGGCCATTGTGCACCAGCTGGAGCGCCAGTGCGGGGAGCTGGGCATAGGGCACAAGTGCCAGGAGCTCCTGCCGCCGGGTTGGACCTTGCACGATTTTGGAAAGTCAGTTCGCAATATTGGCCGCACTGTAAGAGAGGTTGGAGATTGCAAACATGGGGGATTTCCTTGTGTTGCCCAATTCCCCAGCAAGCACTCCCCCAATTCCCCAGCAAGCACTCCCGGCATTTGTTCCCAGGTATCAGAGGTTGCATTTCCCCCAGACCCGTTTTGCGCTTGTTGGCAAGAGTGTGCAGTTGAACAACCTTCTGGTTTCCCCTGACACGGGCCCATGGCAACAAACGATTTGTTCCACGTCGGCTCGCAGGAGGGTTCGAGGTGGTTGGTTTGCGACAGGAGCTCTACGAGAGCCACGGCTCCACCATGCGAGGAAGCGGGCGGATGGGACGGGGAAAGTGAGGTGGCTTCCCTATGTTTGTGTATATTGCAATTTTGGCCATGGAGTTTTCTAGGGTTTGAGGGTTTGATTTTTGCATGGGCTTTGGTGGTTGGGGTGGGTGGGTGGGTGGGTGTTGGTGGTTGGGTTGGCAGTTTGATGGGTTGTTCAGGTTGGTCCGCTGAGGGAGCTGTGGCCGTGGGGCCGTCCTACCCCCTTCAAGAACGATTTGGGGGACGCAGTGGGGAATTCCCGCCGCCTGGAATGCTCAACTTTCTCGCGAGGACTGATCTCCGAAGGATTTCTTGCTGGCGACATCGAGGCTTTCTACCGGCGCGTGTATGACGCAGTGGACACCTCGGCTGCTTGCCTGTTGACAGATCAAGCTGAGGAGTCCCTCAAGGTCCTTTTGGGCACCTTAGCTTCCCTTCAAAGGGGCGGGAGGGTTCAAAAGTAGCCCATCCTTGCCCCAACCCGGTTGCAATCGCCCTAGGGCCCAGCTCTGAGAACCCATGTAGAGTCACACAATTACGTCCAGGTAAGTCATGTTTGGAGCCTGAGGATATGGCCAGCCCTTGCGCTCCGCGCCACCTTTGTTGCCAAAAAGGGTGGAAGGAAGTACAGATCAGCATCTAGTTTTTGCAACGCAGCTATCCATTTTAATCCACTTGCCAGCAGATCAGAAACTTATGCGCTGCCGGCTGCGCGGTCTTGGTGGTGAATTTATGGCGCCCTCTATTTGGGTGTTTCCAAGTTAATTTGTAATTTTAGGGTGCTGACCGAGCCCCAAAAACACCATCACTCTTCCAACCTGCCCGGAACATCCAGAACGGTGGCAGGAACGAGGAAGAATGCTCAACTTCAAGCGGGCTCATTCAAAAAGGCTGTGGACAGCGTTTGATGGACATGCTTTGAAAAAGGATGATGCATGCTCGCAGGGCATTCCAGGATTAGCAGGCACCCCCCCCCCAAAAAAAAAATAAATAAAATAAAATAAAATAAAACAAAAAACAGAAACAAAAAACATAATTACACCAGCATAGACCCCAAATAGCAGCGCTTGCACACCAGCACCTCCAAAAGAACCCCCCCGAAGAACGCCCCAAGCAAAACCCGACCGTCAATCGAGCAAAAATGCACTCGCACCATCACCCTGAAGAGCACCCCAAATAGCACCCCCCCAACACACCCAACCGTCAATCTTGCGGAAATCAACCCAGCACCCCAAACAGAATCCCAAACCACCTAAGCTGATGCCCCCTTGCACCCTACCGTCAAGATGCAAACATGCGCCTGCACCGTCGCCTGCATGCCCAATAGCACCCGGGCGTCAGTATCGCAAAAATGCGGCCGCACCGTCACCAGCACCTCAAACAGCTCCCTACAAACTGCGTCCCACAGCACCATCAGCAGCACCCCAAACTACATTCCCCGCTGCGTCCTACCGTCAAGATGCAAAAATGCGCGCGCACCGTCACCCCCCAAAACAGCACCTGCACAAGCCCAATCAGCACTTACACCAGCACCCCAAACCGCACGCCCCCTAGCACCAGCCCATCAATCTCGCAAGTCACTTTCCCCGCTCTATTAGAAGTTAGAACCCCTATTATAGCTTTCAGCTATCTGAAAAATATAAATTACGCCAGCATAGACCCCAGATAGCCCACCACGGCTACGAACCATGATGCAACATCATAATGGTTCCCGCGGCATCATGATGATGTTGACAGCATCTTGATGATGTTGACAGCATCATGAGGATACCACAGCTACTCAGCATAGTGCGCTAAATCGACGCGCAGACAACGTCCTAGTGAGTTCATCAGCAAAACGATGATGTTGACATGATGATGCTGATACACCAGCCACAAACGACTCCGCGCTACATATCTAGCAGAAAAACGCAGAGACGACGTCCTGATGAGTTCGACAGCATCATGATGATGCGGGCTGCATCATGATGATGCTCACAGCATCATGGTGGTGGCAAAGGCAGCATCCTGATCATACCACAGCCACGAATCATCTTGCGACAGTGTAATGAAATTCGGCATCACCCTGATGTTGACAGCATCATGCCCGCCACCACACCCGCAAACCACAACGCGGCATCGCAGCGATTGTAGCAGCATCATGACGTGGTTGACAACATCATGATGACACACCAGCCACGAACCATTACGCGCGACAGTTAGAGCAGCTTTTTTTCTGCGCACTTTTTTGCGTTTGCCCATGCGGTGAAACAAGGCTGCAACCATGCTTAAGGGCCGTCCCGGGCACTAGGACTTTGCAAGCAGCTTCCTCACACGCACGCTGTTTGTCCGAGGGCAGCGTCCTCACATGCACGCTGCTGCTACCGGGCCGGCAGCCGCGAAGCTTCAGGGGAAGCAGGGCATGCAGCGAGAAGGTCGCTCAAGTCCGGGCAAGGCCCATCAAGGTTGCTCAAGCCGGGGAAAGGCAAGGAAGTGAGGCCCGGGCTCGGGCATGCGCAAGGAGACGGAGAAAACAGGCAGCGTCTGACCCAACCCCAAGCACAACAAGGTGGCCAGCAGCAACAACGGCCGAATCGGTTCAACAGCATCATGATGCTCCGGACAGCATCATGATTGTGCGGCCTGCATCATGATGATGCGACAACCACGATACCCCAAACAGCGCCCGCCCTAGCACCCTGCCATCCACATCCGCCCGCACAGTCACCAACACCCAAAAACACAACAGCGGCCGCGCCCGCGCCAGCTCCGGACACGTCCCCGAGCACCCTGCCGTCACGTACTGTCACCAGCTCCTCCTCAACCGAACAGCGCCCCAAAACCACACCCGCGCCAGAACCCTAGCTCCCAGCCGTCCTTCTTCGTTAGAAGTTAGAACCCCTATGGTTTTCAGTTATCTGGGAAAGAAGCCCACGCAGCTTCAACAGCAACCCAAAACAGCACCTGCGCCGCCCCAAGCTGCATGCCCCCTAGCACCCGCCGGCAATTTCCAGAAAATTGCGCCCACAACGTCAGCAGCGCCCCAAACAGCACCCAAAACAGTACAAACACAGCTGCATCACCATCAATTGCATCACCATCAATCTTGCAAGAATGCGCCTGCGCCATCACCAGCACCTCAAACAGCACCCCAAACTGAATGTCCCCCCGCTGTCCATCAGTACCTTAAACAGCACAGGCGCCAGCGCCCTAATCAGCGCCGCAAACTGCATGCCCCCTAGCACCCAGTCCGTCAATCTCGCAAAGCGGCGCCTCCACCAGCACAAGCTGCATGCCCCCTAGCCCCCGGCCGTCAAGCTCGCAAAGCAGCACCTCCACCAGCACCCCAAACAAACTGCATGCCCCCCAGCACCCGACCCTCAATCTCGCAAATCACTTTCCCTTCTGTGTTGGAAGTTAGAACCCCTATAGCTTTCAGCTATCTGGGGAGTAAACATCCTAGTTTCTTGCTCGAAACTTCAAGAGCACGTTGCTCCCGGAGGCACCGGCAACATGGGTGCACATTCCGTGGAAGGCCACCGCGAGCAGCTGGCCCATTTCAGCGTGCTTCCGTCCCACACAACCAGGCGCGGCGGTCTGCGTGGCGGTGCTGTGTCGACCAGAGCACGGCGCTTGCCGCAGTGCGGTCAGCGTGCTGTGCATTTGTCACCTGCCTACGAATGGCAACTTCATCGATGGCTTGCCTGCCACCGGGGAAGTTCTTCGTGGGCTTGAAGAGCTGCAGCTTGTGAAGGCAGAAGTTCAGAGCGCGCAGAAGAGCAACCGTCAGCAGACAGAAGCTCAAGGGCATGTCAGTGCAGCTGCGGCCCAAAACCAGCAGCGGTTCGAACTTTCATAGTTTTCGCAGCATGCCCTGGCCTCCGTTGCGTCCGATTGGCGTCATGGCTTTGCAGCAAGAGCCGCAGTGGCTTGGCCTGGACCAGTGGCTGACAGCACCTCCGGCACTTTACCCGCCGCCGATGCGGCCGTGACTGGAAGCGCCAGGTTAGACCACAGAGGCTCAAGCGTTGGCTGTGGGCTCACCTTGGCCAAGGCGCTCGCCGTCACGGGCAAGTTGGGCGATTGATGCAACTTGGTTATCTTTGGCAGCACCGACAAGACATGCCTGAACTGGCTGGTTTTCGTTGTGAACGCAGCTGAGGATGGCTGCAAGTCCAGAGAAGCTGGTTCGGAGCATGTGGTCACGCAGCATCGTTCGCCGTAATGCCCCGCGGCCAAGCAGACCGAGACAATGTCTACGTACTGCCGCGCCTGGACGCACACGAGTACGTCTTCGCGTGCCAGCGCTTGTCGCCGGCACTGAACAAGCTCGATGCTGTCGGGCAGACGTTGGCGGCTGTCAGCTCAGCCTTGGCAGCGAACTTGGACCTGGTTACTGGCGCAGCGTCTTTTCGCAGCTTTGTCGGCCTACGCGGCCCAGAGCAATCGTCTGCGCTTCGTGCAGCTCTGGGGCATCCAGGTGAACCTCGGGCAGCGTTGCTGGAAGTTGTCTCTGCTGCTATTGGCTGTCGCCTCTCAGATTGCCAGGCAGAAGTGCTGGGATCGGTGCAAAGCTCTGTGTCTGTGATCACAGGACCGCCAGGCTGCGGCAAGATGGCTCACTCACTCACTCGCTCCCTCCCTCTTTCACGCACTCACAGATTCCACGCTCACTCTTCTCGCACCGCTCTCCCTCACCCACTCACCGCAGAGGCGCCCGTTTGAAAGCAGGATCTTGCGAACACTAGGATCCACAGCTCAGCCCAAGTTTCCAGTAGTTGGTCAACGTTTGTCGCTCGTTAGTAAAAGGAGGGCCATTTTTCTAAACGATTTTTTCGTTTTTTATTTATTTATATTTTATTTTTTGTTTTTTCGGGGTGGGTGGCTTTTCGGCTTTTTGGCTTTTGTGGCTTTTACGTGGGTTTTTGTGGCTTTTGTGGCTTTTCATTTCGCATCCTCTGCACTCACAGTTCCTCTCTTTTCGCATCCTCAGCATCGCAAGTTCCTCCCTGGTGCCCCGCCACCCCCCTTTCGATTAAAATGCACGCCTACTTGAATCATCACTTTTCGATCATCATGCGACAGCTACTTTTTAGATTTTTTGCCCCTAATTGATCGTTCCAGTGTGACAATGGCGCCCCCATGGGCAACCCAACCAACGTCCTAAGCAAGTGTTTGCACTTGCTAGACTCCGCCGTGTGAAGCACTGGTCTTTGCGTGTCGTGTCAGTCTGCCTCGTTTCTGAACCGGACACCCCAGTCAGTGGGCACTTTACTAAGTTCTGTTTTATTTTTGTATTTTTGTTTGTTTTCCCGTCCTGGCTACTAAAATGCTGTAATTTGCAGCATTTTCTCGCAACATGTGCGTGTTTTGCGCTAGTCCGTCAAGATCATCAGCATCGTTCTCAACATCCCCCGCATGTCCAGCCAACATCCCCAGCATCACCAGCAAAAGGGCCTTGGCTTCCTGCATCTTCAGCATCATCAGTTCCTCTGCGGCAAGGCCTCATGGTAAAAGTGGGGATTTAAATACGAGCAAACTAATCCCTGTAAAACACCTAAAACGTAGCGGGGGGGTTGGCAGCCCCCCCCTGATGATTGAAAAAGTGATGATTCAAGTAGGGGTGCATTTTAATCTGTGTCCAAAATCAAAAAAGTAGCGGGGGGGTTTGGGGGGGGGCTGCCCCCCCCCATGATGATAGAAAAAGTGATGATTCAATTAGGGGCAAAAAGTTAAAACATAGCAGGGGGGGTTGGGCCCCCCATGATGATTGAAAAAGTGATGATTGAATTAAAGGCGCGAGGGGGTTGGGGGCTGCCGCCCCCCATGATGGTCGAAAAAGTGATGATTCAACTAGGCGCAAAAAGTTTATAAAAAATAGTGGGGGGGTTGCGGGGGGGGGGGGGCCCCCCCCCATGATGAAGTGATGATTCAATTAAAGGTGCGGGGGGGTTGAGGGGGGGAGGGGGCGGCAGCCCCTCCCCCCGTATGATGGTCGAAAAAGTGACGATTCAATTACGGGGCGGTTGGGGGGGGGCGGTTGGGGGGGGGGCGGCAGCCCCCCCCCCCCATCTTGCTTGAAAAAGTGGATTGGGACTCCCTTCTTTCACATAATGTTGCGGTAGAATTTTCGGGCAAACCCCTTGTAAGAGCCACGAGCATGGCTGATGCCGTGGGACTTCGGGGATGAGTTTTGTTCCGCAATAGGGTCGGCCGGTCGCCACCGTTCTTTTGGCGGGTTTCTCGTTCATTGGCCCCAGAAAGGAGCGCCCCCTTTTCCTTTTAGGCCCTGCGCTCAGATCCGCTGCTTGCGCGGCAGCTGGAGAACCTTGGGACCGGTCTGGAGAACGCGGGGTGGGTGTTTGAGCTCGGGTTGCTTGAGCATAAATGGATGTCACTGGTTTCAGTCAGTGCCGTGTATCCGAAAGGACGCCTAATTAGGGTTCAAAGAGAAACCATCCATTTTTGCTCACCGTGATTGCAGACAATCCCAAGTGCCACCCAAAAATCCCCAGACTGTCAAGGCATGCTTTCAGCCTTCGTCATCTTACCCTCCCACCAATTAACATGGAACCCGGCAGGGGGGTCGTGGAAGACCATTTTCCTTGTACAGGGACAGGTTCCATGTTACTTGGTGGGAGGGTACCTTGTTTGATCAGTTTCTCATGGGAATTGACCGGCCAACGGAGTAAATTCTTCTGCCGCTTGCTGGAAGGACTCAGGTGGACTTCACCCTGGCCAGCAACTCCCCGCGCTTTTTTGTGGAGCGCGTGCTCCAGGCGATTGCTGGAGTTCTGATTCTCCGTACGTGCCGTGTTGAAAAAGGTCTCCCCATGTTTTTAGGGGCTTGATGGTTTTCTTGCCACCAATGATGAATCAAAACTCTCAGATGCTTGCCCTTGCAGTTTTCAGGTGGGCCCTGGGGGGCAAGTGACACATCTCAACATCATTTCAACCAGGGAACCCACGGTCCGGTCGGGAAGACAGCTCACCAGGGCAGCGCCCAAAGTGCAACGCCCAAAGGTGGCGGGATGTGTAGTCCGCATCGCCAGGCACTGGGCGTCTCCCAGGACCTCTTCGGAGGATCCGCTGGCATCGTGTGCCCGGAGGCGGCGAACGGCTGGCTCAACAAGCCGGATCCCAGGCGATCCAGAGATCGATCCCCTTGCCACCCCCTAAGAAACCGCCTCTAGTGATGCATTTTGCATGTCTTATTTGCAGAAAACAAGGGGGGATGATTGCATGAAGTTGGGGTCAGAGGACGCAAGCTGGGTGGAGTTTCGGCAAGAGTTGGGCGGCCCTCTCCTTAGAGAAACTGACATGTGCAAGTCATTGTGTAGTTCCGTTCGCCTGTTTGTGTATGCTGTGTCATGCTTGCTGCAGCCACAGAAACCCTGGGCGGATTTGTAAATGAGCAAAACTATTCAACCCGCCCACACGCACATGCAGAATGCTTTTGCCAGGTGGTCCATTCATTTCCAGAATCTGAACTTCTTTTTTCTTCGGACAGGTACTTCGCTCAGCTGCCTCCCGGCGTCCTTTTTGACGACGCCGTGGCCAACTGCGATGCTGCTATGCAAGTCCCGGGGCTGTCCGCGCGGCGCGTGCCGGGACCCCAGACATAGCCGAGTCTGGGGATGGTCAGTCAGGACTGAATGGAATTGGTTGCAAGGCTTTGGGGACAACCCCAACAGAGCCCAAAAGGAAGCCAGCATGTTTCAGGGATTTTCACTGTTCAGAGCTTCATTTTCATTTGGTTTTCCTGGCAAAGAATCGACGCTTCCCCACCAGCGTCTCGTTTTCCCTCGTCGCTTGCAGGGGCCGCGAGGAGGACGTGATGATGCTCGTAGCAGACGAGCTGGGAGCAGCCCGGCAGGGCAGGGAACCCACCAAAGGGACACCCAAGTGGCTTCATGGATTTGCAAACAAGATGGTTGGTTGGCAAGCTTTGTGGGCCCAAGGTGCCAAAAGGTGAAAATGGGGGTGAAAGCGCAGAAGTGACTTCTCTCTTGTCTGCTGACAAGCGCAATCGACCTAGGCCTGCCTGTACCATTGAGTTGAAACAAGATTCTCAAATGCACCTCCATGATTTTCTCAAGATGGATGTAGTCCGCTGGGCTCTCTGCTGAACTCTGATGGGTCATTTGGGGCACAGCTTGCCCACGGATGCTGGGTTGCCAACAGCCAGCCAATCGGCCTTTCTGCTGTGTTCAAGGCAGGTGTTTTTTTCTTCTCCTTATCAGTCAGGGACAGGACGGTCATGCAAGCAGCGTGTAACGAATTTGTATCATTTGTGGGAGTTTTGACCACGCAGACTCCACCTTGGCATGGATGTGACTTTGAATCGCATGGTGCAACGAAATTCGTCCAGTTGGGGTTGGGATGGGGGTGGAGGGTCCGAGGAACCCAACTGTGACGTGACTATCCCCTGGACCCAACCCCGGCATCGCTCGAGGTAGTGCCTGCAAGCTGGAGGCTTTCCAAGTTCGACTACCTGCAGGCGTCAATGAGGGCGAAGCTAGCGAAGCTCGCCCCATGCCCTACATTGGCGATTCGGAGATGCGGTATAAACCATTAAAAGCAGGTGCACAAGCAACACTTGTCCCTTGGGTAGCTTGGGGGAATCAGTGCAACCCCATCTTTGGTGGGAAGTTGCATGTGGATTGGGAGGCCAAAGAGCGCGCGGACCACGCCAGCCTGGGGCCGGCCTGCTTGCAGCGGCTGAAGCAAGAGCTTGCGGAGATGCCAGGTGAGGGGTTCACTCGCGTCTTTGGGCCGGCCAAGGCAACAGCTCACTCCAAAGCCGAGCATGATTCAAACATGTAGAACTCCAAAAGATTTGGTTGTTGGGTTTGTTATGTGGAATCGGAACACGTGTATTCCACTTGTTTGGAGGCTTGCGATTTCAGATGTGAGTAAGCCAAGAGCCGGAGATGTCGGCGGATCTGCGGATCTGGGGGCGATGGTCCCGCACTTCAGTTCCCTGGATCTCGACAGAGGCCACACTTGGCTAGGTCGCTTACCCAACAGGCAACCACGTCCTTCAAAAAAAGCGATGCCGAAGGAAAGACGCTCCGACTCTGCCCCGCGGCTTTTCACAGGACCCTTGGCGGTGCTCGACCTTGGCTGCGGCGGGCTCTCCATGCTGCCGGTGCTGTTGGAGCAGTTGCCAGGCCGTGCCGTGTGCGAACTCCTTTTTTGGCTCCCCTGCTTTGTGCTAGAGGTGATCAAAGGCAGAAACTGCGATTGCTTCCCTTGAATCCGCCACTTGGGGTGTGACTTGCTGAATGGTATCGCAAACGAATGGGGACAGCAACCATTTTAGGAGGCGGATGCCTATTTTGAGAAACCTCTTCACGTCCTAAAGTTCGTCAGACGTAGCTTTCTGCGGTAGAGACTCGGACGTGAACGCGTCATGAGTTCAAACAAGCTGTCTACTGCTAAGGAAGCTCCTCGGCCGAAACCAGATAGCTGATCGCGTCAGTAGTTCAAAGCCACCAGTTTGAGGGAGAGGGAAGTCCGTTTCAAGTGCAGGCTCTGGCCAGTTCCGCTCGCGGGAATTGGTTGAGCCCTCACCGTTGGCAGGCCGAGAAATCGCATATACTGCCGTGGACAAGGACTGTGCTCCGTAGCCAGAAGGGTCATCCATTTAAGGCGGGCTTTTCGGCCAAGCCTTTACCTAACGCGAAAACCATGTTTGGAGTGAGTGGGGAGATCCAGCTGTACCGTCCCTCCTTCATCCCACCACCCATGGACCTCGCATAAGGGGTCATGCACATTTTGACACATCCCCAAAGGTCTGTTAGACCCCGACCCCCCCCTAAAAAGAATGGTCTCAAGTCTTCGCATGTTGCAGGGTTTGTAGCTGGGCTTAATATCCAGGCCTTGGGCGCTCTGGTGGCCCTGATGTACGCCACAAAGTCCACAGGTGTGGTTTGTCTGTGTTTGCTTTTAATGTTTGCCCGCCCTCAGAAATACACAGGAACATTGAAGCAATGAAAGCATACCAACATGTGCGGTTGAAAAGGCGACTCCTAGCAGAGGCCTGATGTGCTTTTTTCGTTTTAACATCCGCCAGAAAGAGGGTTTCTTATTTTTAGGCATTCTCCTATGTACTGCAAAGTGAAAGTGATTCTTCCTGTCTGTGCTCCTGAGACCTTCCTGGATATTCAGCCTCAATGACAGGTGGAGCTTCGCTTACACGTCAATCAGCCCCGGTTGTCCCACTGCAATGGCAACGGTTGCAACTCCCCTGTCCACTGACATAGGTCCCTGGTAGAGGAGATTGGTTCAGCCCAGAAACTCTGGGTCAAGATGAGAGGGTCACGGGCGTTTGGGCTACACGTGGCCTGTGGGTGCTTCTACAATTCTTGGTGGCTCCCAGCCATCCCCTTAGCTTTTTAGCCTTTTAGTGTTTAGTGGTGGTTTCCATTTAACCCACGAACGTTAAACTTTTAGCAGGGGATGAGAGGGCAGCCCAGAATTGGAGGCCGAGGCTTGGCTCGCAGGATGAGCAGCTCTTGCAGTGCGCGCAGCAGCGGCTGGAGGCGACGCGCCTGCCGACGGAGGCCGGACATCCCATCAAATCTTTGCGCATGGCCCCCATGGCTCGCTCCTTCACTTGGGAAACCTTTGTTTTTGCTTGGTGAGGGCTTGCACTGGAGAGGCATCAGGAAAGCAAGTTGGAATGAACAGCCACTCCCAGCCCCTCATTGACTCTCAAGGGAAATGCTGTGCTACCGTTTCTTCGGTTGACCCAACACATTGCCCACACGCCCAATAAAGTGGCGCAGTTCTGCTTGGCCCCGGGGTGTTTCCATGACTCACCCGGCCGAAAAGCCTTCCCTCTCCCTCGGGTTTCTCGCAGGTGCACGTGCGTCTGCGGCGCTTTGGCGGGGGTGATGCAGGTGGTTTTCGGTATCCCTTTGGCCGATCGTGCTAGCTGAATAGCCCGTTGCTTCAATTTGGCCTGGAAACATGAATTATCCATCCCCTCTTAGTTTCCCTAGCTCCTGTTTAGCACCCACCAGGCAACTGCAACTTTTGGGGAATCCAGTGGCCCCAGGCTGCAGGTCTTTCTTGGGCCTGGTAGAAATAATCATCTTTTTGGTGGTGCCTTGCTTGTGGGGTCGTATTTTTCGGGGAGATGAAAGGGACACGTCTCATACTCATATTTGCGGTTCCCCATCATTCTTTTGGGTGATTCAAACATCACTTCCTGGGGGCCACGCTTAGGGGCTGGTCATAGGATCCCAAGCTCCCCTTTCCCTAACCCCCCCCTGTCGAAAGGGCACCCTTTCGAGCTCAGCCACATGCCGCTGGGTATCCCTTGTATCCCCACGGTATGGTTATAAGTTGTATCCCTTATGCACCCGGGCAGGAGGCCGAAGTTTTCTGGTTGAGCCGAGGTGTGACGACGCCGTGGCCGCCGTGGCCGCCGCGGGCCAGCAGTCCCTGGCCACCCGGCCTGCGTACTATGCTGGCTGAAGCCCCCCTATTGCTCAAGTTTGCAAGGTTTTGTCTCCATCGAAGCAGGGTTCTTCCTTGGGACAAGTCAAAACATGGTGGCTTTGTTTGATCAGCCCAAAATGTGATCACCTTGGATCTCCGTGTCTTTCGGGCGAGTAGGCCGAGGGGAAACCACAAGGCGACGGATGGTTGTTTCATGCCTGTTCCAGGCCTACGTGCCCGGTCCTCACTGGTTTTGGCCACTGAACCCAGGATGCTCACGGAAGGTTTCGCGTCAGGTCCTCGGCTGTTCCATCTTGGACCTGCTGGATGTAGAGCGTTTGGCCTCCGCCCTGCGGACACACCAGGCAGACGCATCGGTCGGGTCTGTTCGCGGATGAAGGGTTGCCCCCGCAGTTTGTGTTGCGCGCAGGTGTTTGTTTGTTTGTTTGTTTGTTTGTTTGTTTGTTTGTTTGTTCGGTTCGGTTCGGTTCGGTTCGGTTCGGTTTGGTTTGGTTTGGTTTGGTTTGGTTTGGCTTGTTCGTTTGTTTGATTGCTTGTTTGATCCTTTGTTTGTTTGTTTGTTTGATTGATTGATTGATTGATTGATTGATTGATTGATTGATTGATTGATTGTTTGCTTGTGTTGGTTTGCGCGTGAGAGAAGCTTGTATCGTTATATGTTTTGCTTATTGTTTCCGCATAATTGTTTGTTCTGCGGCCGGGCGCAATTGCACAAGCTTGGCTCTCGCAAAGCTAGAGCTAGAGTTGGGTGGTTCCTTGAATTATCCTAGATGTTGAGTCCAAAGCCATGCCCCGTGCATTCATGGAGAAGAGATCCGTTATGAAGAGGCATGTTGCGAACTGCTGCGTTCTGTAGAGTGGAGCTGGGATGCAGCCTTTGGACAAAACAGGGCTAGGTGCGCAAATGGCTGTTTGAATGGCAAGGTTCCTCCGCCGACTGTGCTTTGGTTGGACTGGCACCGTGGGCCAAGTCTCGGGGTTGGGATTGTTGTAACCTATGCTGCGCCAGGATTGGCCTTTGGCTCGTCTTGCCCTCAATGTGCACAATGTACACGCATTCTTTGGACGGGCCCGTCTTGCCCGGGAAGACCATTTTCAAAGCTGCCCATTTTTTCCCTTAGACGTGTACCCTTCCTCCCCACCAACATGGCACCTGTGGGAGGGCATTTGGAAGATGAGCCCCAGGTGCCAGGTAGAGGGGGAACGCCACCTAGAGCCCACACAATGCGTCAAGAACCTGGGTAGAGGTTTGGACTGCGACACCGCCGAAGGCGGGTGCCTTGGTCTACTTCCCCATCCACTACGCGGGGGTCACCAGCTTCGAGGGCCCGCTGGCGTCTTGTGCGCAGCTGCTGGCGGCCAGGTACGACGAGTCCTTGGCCTGCCGGGGGCAGGCCAGGGGGAGCAGGGGCCGTGGGGGGGGATTGCGTTGTCCTCACAGCCACACCAAAAAACCGCCACCTCTGATGGATTTTGTTTTTGAAGTTGGAAGGGGGCGAATCATGTTGGGGCAGCTGTCAGCGGGTGGTTGTTCCCTTCGGCCTATCGTGGGGAGGAGTCTTCAAGGCGTGCAGGAGGTGGGGCCTGTTTTCTGCAGTCGGAGTTGCGATTTCGCGATTTCCTTCATTTGCCACTGATTTTTTGCAAGGCGTTTGACCTTTGGGCTGTTAGGTGTTGATAGGTTCCGATTGTATTACCCTTTGTTTCCTTTCACCACGTGATATCTTGGTAAACACACTAAATTTAGTGGCTTCTTTCTTGCCAAACAACTTAGCCGATCAGAGGGCATCCACTCCACCTTCTCGGATATGTCACAACGTGTCGGCTGCATCGACCTGTGATGGGTTGGTTTTGCGGCTCATGAAGCACCCAGGCTCTGGTTCGCCGAGGGAGTTCATTGATCAGTTCCCCTGACCCACGGCCCCAGATCTCCCCAACTTGGTCCAAGGCACACCGTCTTCAAGCCTGCTGCCTGCAACTTAAGATGGGCAAACATGTTTTCCTGCTGTTATGCCATCTGTGGAGAAGGCCCCGCTTTTGACCCTTCCCCCCCCCAAAGGCCGCAGAGTCGAGAAGGGGCAGAAACATGGGAGGTGACCAACGTCACGGAGCTCTACAGCCTCCTGGGGGACCAGTTGGTCGCAGGATGGACTTGCTGAATTGTCCATCACTTGTGATACAAAAACCTGAAGGACACCCAAAGAATGGCCGGGTTTTCTCCAGAGCCATAGAAGAGTCTGATGAGGGGGTTGTTGCTTTGGGCCTTGGGGGCTTGGCACGCAATGTTTGGCGCGCTCCCAGTAGTGTTTACTAACCCACTGACATGTGGAATTTCCATGGGTTCCTTCCATGACTTTGCAGGTTGATTGGGGCCGCGGCAAGCTTAATTCTCTGTAAGTTGATTCAAGAAGGGACAAAAACACACGCAGGGATCTCTTTCTCAAAGTTGCTTCTCTTTGGGACTGCGTGTTTCCAGTCCTCCGTGTATGTAGTAGGCATGCCTCGAGGCAACGCGGGCGTTTCCCCCCTGCACTTCGTCTTGAAGTTGACACCTCAGAGGGAGCTTCTTTCGGACAATTCCTCTTTCCATAAGCTCTTGCTCGAGCCCGATCAATGCACGCAGCAAAGTAGGTAGAGCCACGTAAGAGGCTTGTAGGCGCGTGGGGGTGATCCTACGGCTTGAGCCTTGAGCTGGATATTTTCAAGAGTCCTTTGGGCCCTGTGATCTTCGGGCGATTCCTTTCAGCCACTTTCAGCATCTCACGGGTCGACCTCGCCAGAAGCCTCGCCCTGGGACTTGCGCGGCGATGATCCGCTGCTGCGTCAGCTGGTGTCCTTTATGGCGACCAACGCCCTAGGCGGGGTGGTCCTTCTTAGTCGCCAGATGCGGATTGGAAGCCTCAAGTGGTTGGGCTCTCCCTTCAACGTGAACCAAACATGGCTCCACTCAAAACGTGGTTTTCTCCCAAAGACATCCCCGTATCTTGCCCGTATCTTGCCCGTATCTTGCCCGTATCTTGTATTTTTTCTGGGCAAGGAAAAAAACGGAATGAAGCCAGCTTTCGGGTGAGGGCCCGTGTATATAGACAACCCCATCCTCCCCTTTACACCGGCTAGGGTTGGGTTCGGAACGAATGAGCGTTGCTGATAAAATGAAGGATTTGCAGCTGATCCCAGATGCGATCATGCATCCTTTTTGTGAGTTGTCAAGCATATGTTGCTGCATTTTGCTCTACAGTCCGAGGTGTGTAAATGCAAGCATGCAGCGTGAGTCTTGACCTTTCGGATGTTTGGATTGCGTGGTAACATGTTGTCTACCAGTTCTAGACGAGTTGTCCTTTGTTGCAGTGACGTTTCCAGGGCACACGCGCATCTTCCTGCGCAGGGGGCTGGGGGTAAAGCATGGGGCCGGGAATTTCCGATTTTCCCCTTCAGCAGAGAATAGCATCGCAACCCCATGTAGTATCGAGAAAGGTGCCCCTTCCCCCTTGGATGCAACACAGGAACATGGGTGAGCACAAGCCCAGGCTCTCCTGCTTTTTTTTAAGGGGGTGATCATCCTTGCCAACAGTTGGGTTGGCTCCAGGCTTCCCCTCAGAAGCAAAACTGAAAAGAGCTGCTGTTCAAGAGGCTCCCCCCCACCCCCCAAATCCCTGAGAACTCAAACTTCTAAAAGCTCCGCTAGTCTGCGAGGCTTCCAGGACCTCCAGGACTTGCGTGCCGCGGTGGCCGCCATCTCCAGCGGTCTCCAGCTGAAGGAGGAGCTGCGGCTGCGAGTGGAAAACGCGCCACGGACCGCAGCTGCCTTTGGAAACCAACCAAGTCAACCCGGCAACTGCGTTATTGCCCTGTTGTTGCCTCCTGAAGTTGTGAAACTTCCCGCTGATAGTTACTCCATTTCGATTTTGGAAGTCCCTTTTCATGTACCAAGTCCCTCCGTTTTGTGACTTGTTTGCCACTCCGAGGGTGAATACCCTACTTGTTTTGCCAGCACTTCCTTGGAAGGCGTTGCTCGCGCTGGAAGCTTTGCTTAGGGCACCTGAGAATCAAGCCAGTTGCAGGTACATCAAGCGGTGCTCAACAAATGTGGTGAATCACAAGACGATCGGGCTACGGTAGCCAGGAATTATCACCCCTAGTTGCGACACAATGAATCTGAGGGACCTTTGTACATAGACCATTTTTCTGAGTAAGTTTCAAGAAGGCGCTAGGCAAAACAAGAGAGTGCCTCCGCAAAGCCAAGGTGCTACTCAGGGAATGTGGTTTGCCTCTTAAAAGGCCGAACCTCTGGTGGGTTCCAGGAAACTTGGAATTAGTTGGCCTGGCTTGGGGCCAAATCTGGGATTAGTTAATTATTGATTGCAATTGTTGCAATTTTTGGAAAAATCCAATAGCTGCAAGAGTTGCAAAAGCCGGGCGCTGGGCTGTGCAAAGGCCAAGCCTTCAGACTCCTGTCAGATGTCCAGGTGGACTTCCTGGGGCGCGTGCCCGGCACAGCCCCGCGGCCAGTAATGCAGGCGGCCGCGGGCCGCGGGTAGGACCGGTCAGGCAGGTTTGGGCAGATCTGAGATGCACCAAGTCCCTTCGTCCCTCTGCACTTCCACTGGTTTGTTGGTGTGCTGGCCCCATGTTTTATGAGAGTCCAAAGCGTTCGCCCTGCAATCTTCCAAGCGTATTTGTAAGAAGGTATCTTGATGAGTGGGAGAACTGAATGGGACATGGCAGAACGGCAAAGGGCAAACCAGCACAACAGTTGCACTAGGTTGATGGTGCAACGTCGTTTCATATAAGCAACTAATGTTCAGTCAGGTATTTATTCCCCAAGGCACGCGCACCATGGGAGTCCACATCCCTATATTAACACATGCCAATATGGGTGCATCTTAAAAAGCGCTTGCACCCTCCCAAAGACGGGTACCCTCAAAACGAGGCAGCCCCACCTAGAGAAGCCTCAGTTGGTTCAGGCGGGCGGCGCGGGCGATCGGACCTGCGTGGAGTTTGCCGCGCCGGGCCGGGTGCGGGTGCTGCGGGAGCCCAGGCGAGGTTGGAGCCTTCGGCCTGGTAGGCAGGAAGGAGATTGGTTTAAGGGCATCTGTTTCTTTGGTGCATTTTGCTTGGATGTTAGGACCTTAACTTTTTGCCAACTAATGGGTTTTCCAGTAAACCACTAAAAGTGAAGCTTTTAGCAGGGGAGCAGAAAGCAACCGAGGTTAGTTTCCCGTGTAGGGAAGTGGTTGCTTTGTTTCAGATTCTAGGTTTGTTCTGTGATGCCTCGAGTTACCGGAAGCTCAGGTTGTTTCCTGCAGTGTTGCCAGGGGCCGGTTTGGGGTTTGCCGGGCTAAAGTAGAGACACATGACGTGCAAATAAAAAGGCCGACCTGCGCATTTATACCATACCTTGGGGGGGATTTGCAACCACCACATAGCCACCACGCCGTTCTGTACCAACTCTTCTGGGTCTCCACCAAACCTAGGTCCCCCAGTAGTGCCCCTTTACCCTTTTTCGGGGGAGGGTTCCCCTATTAAAATAGATTTGGTACCAACTTATTCTATCCTCTCTACTGGAGGACCTAGAAACCTTTTTGGGCTTTGGGTTGGTAACCTTTTAAATCCAGGCCGCAGCTGAAAGACGGGGAGCTGCTGGTCACGGCCCGCCTCTCCGGGCACCTGGTCTTGGTCTTTTGGGCTTCTTTGGTTTGTTTGTTGGCTACCCTTGTCGGTATGATTCTCAAAGGTTGGTATCATTTGGTTCTTCTTTGCATTTCTTGTTCGGTTTGTTTTTTGGTTGGCTTGTTTCTTTGTGTATTCTTTGCTCTTTCTTTCTTGTCTTGCTGCGCTGCTCTGTTGCTTTTTGGTTCCTTTCTGGCATGCAAACACGCGGCCGTCTAGTATGCCCCACTTTGGCATACTTGCTGCAGATGTTTGGCGTTTCGCTCATCAGTAGGAAACTTGTTTGCATGTTATTTCCCCCCCAAAAGCATTTGTTCCGTGAGCTGCGTGGGAACCGGCGTTCTTGCAGCCACCTTCATTTCTTGGAACTCAAAGGCCATCCATCGCCAAGGGAGGTTTCAAAATCTTCAAGCGCAAGGGATGCTGCGGAAAACACTTGGGTCACGCGGAACACGGTCCATCCTCTAATGGCATGGGGCTGTGGGTTCCGGGGTCTGATGTCACCGCCTTCGCATAGCCTGTCAAGTCGCAGGTTTTCGTGCACTTGCACCCCAGAAAGGGGCGCCACTTGACAATGCCCACTCCAAATCCAACCAGCCCGCACCTGACCTACTGACTGGCAAGAATTTCGCTTCCACGCCCCGGCTCAGGATCTCTGCGGGCACTGAGAGGCGGGCCCTTGCGCGCAGGGGCGCTTTTAGGTGGTGCGGGGGCGAAGTTTCCGGGTGGGTGCGCAGACATACGCATACATACACATACACATGCAACACTTGCAGACGCATATGCACGCATGCACATATACGCGCTGGCATGCATGCATACATACACACGTGCATACATACATACGTGCGTACATACATAATGTTTTGTCACGTTGGGTGACATTACGTTACATCACATGACATAACATACATACACACCTCCATCCATGCATACCTACCCACCTCCCTACCTACCTAGCTAGCTAGCTAGCTAGCTAGCTAGCTACCTACCTACTGCGTACACGCATGCATGTATGCCTACGTACGTGGGTGCGTGCCTCCAGGCGGACAGACAGACAGATACAGATACAGATGCAGATACAGACATACGTGCATGCATGCATATACTTATATAGACAGAGACAGAGAGAGAGAGAGAGAGAGAGAGAGAGAGAGAGACATACAAGAGAAGAATTGCACTCTTTCGGCCATCCGTCGGCGCATTTCAGGCGAATGCTTTTGAAGGGCCCGGAGGGCGAGGCTTTGGACACCATGATGCCCACGCTGCAAGACAGCTGCTGGCCGCTGAGGCCGGCAGGCTTTTGGTTGTGTGGGCACGAAATGGGGATGTGTCAACATGAGCTTATGTTGCAGCCGCTCAAACGGGCGGACCTGGTCTTAATGCCCAAATATCTCCAGATCTCGGGGTGGGAGTCACACATAGATGTTGAAGCGGCATATGTCCAAAAGGAGCTGTTCATGCGGCCTGCAAATCCGTTGTGTATTTCCACAGGGGCAGCGTCATTTAGTTTGCACAGGGGCAACACTTTTTGTCAGGAGCGCGAACTCGACGCAGGCTTCCCCCCTCCAAGGGGTTTTGAAATTGTTTGCAACAAGAAAGTTGCCTCGCAGGGAACGGCGTGACCCCAGATTCTAGGCCAAAGCCCTTTGGTTGTACAATGCTGGTCACGCCACTCCCCATCGAACGTATGTGTGTTGGGCCAGTTGCCAGGAACGTTCTCCTGACTCCTGACATGTTCCCGTTCAGGGCAAACATTGAAATGCTATTCGAGGGGAGGGGGGCCATGGGGACGGGGATTGCGGTTGTTGCCCCAAATGTTATTCAATGCTTCAGGTATGGCTACTGCCTAGTGGGTGTCGACCAGACCGGGCGCCGGGTCTTCTGCTTTCATCCTCATGCCAGCCATGCGGCAGTGCCAAGTGGGGCGACGGTGGCTATCCCAGAGGAGCGGTTGAGACATGGGTTTGAGGAACGCAGCTGGAACACATGGGTGTTTCCAAGAGAAAACCCAAAGAGCAGCAAAAGAGGCGTGCCTTAGGAAAGTCTTCCGAGGAATCTGGTCTTTGAAGGAACCGTGGGGGGCTAGCTGAAAGAGCGGGTCAAACTGTTGAGAAACAGTGGCTCCTACAATTCCAAGTTAAACTTTGCTGGCTCACTGCCCCCATTCCTTTTGCAACTCTCCACGATTCAAGTCTCCACGTAACAGCAACTAGGGACTGACTCCGACCATGGTGACAGGATGGCCCCTGCACTGGGGAACCACGAGAAAGCAACTTTAATGCCCAAAACGTTTATTTGGTTCTTGTTTGAGGACCCTTCGTGCGGTAGCTCTGGGGAGACGGTTTATCATTGAACCTGAACAAGGCCTTGGATGGTTTGCTCATTTGCGGGCAAGTGCCACTCAGGAAAGGCCTCCTAGTTTGCCTTTAACATGCGGGAGAGAGAGAGAGAGAGAGATAAAGCTAGATGTGTGCTTGACAGCTCATTTTGTTTGCTGAGTAGTTGATGTTACTTTTTGTCGTTGCTTGCCAACACAGCGTCCTGTTCATGCGCAGCGCTCTCATCTAATGTTTGCCCCTGATTAAACCCGCCACAATTAACCCCCCTGCACAAGGCCCCCTTGAAAGGAACGCGCTGCAGGATGTGCCGGATGAGGACGCCGTCTTCTTTGCCAACATGGAGACGGCAATCTCCCTTTGCCAGGTGCCTCGTTGTCAAATGGTTGGCCTTCCAAATTGGGTATGAAACCGGCCCAGAAAGCGTGAAGTGCCAGAGACCTTTCCTTAGATCTGGAGGGCCGCACGTGGCCGTCCTCCGAATGCGGTTACAGGAGAACCCCTTCGCTACCCGTGAAGTTAGGCTTCCCTCAGACGGGCATTCAGTGGTGTCCTGCCGCAGGTCCCGCGTTCAAAAAGGAAATCCCCGGTGCCACCCAAACCGCCACTTCCCATAAAACGGCTACATCGAGTGGTTGTATACTTTCTTTTAAAGAAAAAGCAAAGCAAAGAGCATATGTTTTTTTTTTGGGGGGGGGGAGTGGCAGCGCTTTTTGGGGGGCATGGTCACGGGCCTAGAAAGGACCAAGCTCCCGCCAAGGACGCCCAGCCGGTGCTTGGGGATCGGGTGGGCCTCTTCGGCTTGGGCACCGTGGGGATGCTCACGGCGGCTCTGCTGCTGGAGCACGGGCACCAGGTGCCTTGGATGAAAACCGCCACCCGCGGTCAGCGGGTGGCGGTGCCTGGTCCGGCCGAACTGGTGCAGGATTTTCATTGTTCAGAGTAGGGCCACCCCTTTTGATGTCTGAATGGCTCGCTGGGGTCGAGGGAAGCACAAAATGGGACTTCTCTTTGGCTTCAGCCCTTTCAACCCTCCCCCCCCCCCCGAAAAAAAGGAAAACCCTCAAGCGAGCGCATACCCATAGCCCCTCCCCCTTCAGGAGGCATGCTGGTGATTTCTTGCAAATCAGTCAGGCCTCGAGCCATGCGTGCTTGGTTTGATGGAACAACTGAACAGCTGTTTCTTGAACTCATCCTGG
The DNA here is from genome assembly GCA_963377175.1 of Effrenium voratum. Lineage (NCBI taxonomy): Eukaryota > Dinophyceae > Suessiales > Symbiodiniaceae > Effrenium > Effrenium voratum. The sequence goes on from CAUJNA010003232.1 coordinate 262,326, forward strand.
CTTCATCAAAGTTTAGAGTGGAAACAACAGAGGATCAGTTCAATCGCCAAGGGTTGGACAGGAGAATATCTGTATCTGAATAAGTTATCTTTTCCACCACCTGTTTTGTCCAAAAACTGGAACTTGGAGCTTCTCGCGTAACCCAGCCCTCTCTGATTTTATATATATATTTTTTGCCGAGTGGGGCACTCTTCCCTCGGAGGTGGCCGTCTTCGACCCAGACCGCGCCCGCGTGGACGCCTTGCTGCGGCGCTTCCCCAGGGCCTCGGAGCTGGCGATAGGGAAAGCCGCGGATCTGGACGTGTGCCTGGAGGCACGGGCTTCCCCATTTTGGGGTGTGAGGCCTTGGCCGGGAAGGAGCTAGAAGCTGCACAATTGGCCATGCATTCTTCGGGTGCATCATTGCTCATATGGATGTCTCCTGAATGGGGTGTTTTTTTTGGTTTGTGGAGCGTTTACTTGTACGTACTTCGATTTGACACCAAGCAAAACGAGATTCCTCATTTCAAGAAAGAACCATATGGTCGATATGGTTGCTTTTTGGCTGAACGTTGAAGTTGAACCGTGGGAATCTCCAGGCCAGGCAAAATACACGTGCTTTCCCATTGTCAAAGCCAACTTTCTGACGCAGGAGACATGGGCCACCAAGTTCATGTGCTTTTTGTACCTACCGAGGATGCCTGAGCTTCCCCTTTTTGGAGTTTCCTTTGGTGCGGGGCCGGTCCGATCCAAAAAGCTCAAAATACGCGTTTTTAGAGGCCAAGACAAAACAATAAATAAATCCCAAAATAGAACAAACCACATTCTTAAATTAAATCTCGACTTTTTTCAGATTCGTCCCACCAGAAGAGTCGCGTGGGCGCGACCGCGGCCCGACTGAGGTGAGCGGCGCGGCGCCCGCGCTGGCGCAGGCCATGGGCGTTTTGCGGCAGCGCGGCGGGCGCCTGGTGGTGGGCTCCCTCTACGGCGGGGAGGCGGGCGGAGGCGGGCGGAGGTGGGCGGCTGGCCCTGGAGCCGGCGGTTTGAGCGAATTCCTTGGCTTTGAGCCAGGTGAGCCACAATCAAAACCCGGGTAGGTGAAGGTTAGTAAGGGGCAATCCCAACCATAAATGGTTGCGGCCGCCTTCTTAATCCTTTGCATGGTTCTGGGTGGATGGTTTTAATACCGGGGTTTGATTATGACTCAGGTTTTGTGTCGGTTGTGGCAGTGAGGGGTCCTACCCGCTGATGCCAACTTCCCTTTCCAAGCCAATTAGTCGTGGGGAAGCAGCTTGAGAGAAGTTTACAACCCTGCTCCAAGATGGGTTGCAATGTTTGACCCTTTTTCTCGCAAGGTATTTGCTGTTATGCCCGTTCGAGGGAAGGGATCCTCACCTCTTCTAAGCGAAGCCTGCTCTATGAAGCAAAGGGGTCCTTGCCTTTATGTGAATCAGTCTGCTGATCCGAAACAGCTTGGACGACAATCCTTCCCCGTACAAAGGCCTGCGTGTCCGGGTAAGAAACTAAATAGTTTCAGAAAAAGAGGCACGAACAGGCTAAGAAGCGGCTCGGGGGAAGTGCCTTGGTTTCTTGGGAGGTGCATTCGTGAAAGTTCAGTCGCGCCGTGCAAATACGTGGTCGCCTTATCCACACTGAACGCATGTGCCGGGAAATTCTTTCCGGACTTCACACTTGCTTGAAAGATCATGTTAACGTCAAACAAATAGTTCGGATCCTGTTCAGGAGTTGAGAAATACAGGGCACTAGCGCAGAACGTGACTACTCAAAAAACGGGTGCCTCATTTTCGGGTGATGCAGAGATCATCAGCTCTGCGCCCAATCGTTTGGGCTTCAATGGATTTCAATGGGCTTCCACGCGATACAGTCCTTGCCCTCCTTTACCCCAAGTATGTGAATTGTCGTTTGTAATCTGTTTGGTGGCCACCTTTCCCCTTCTCCTTCTCTTCCCTTCTCTTTCCTTTCCTTGCCTTTCCTTGCCTTTCCGTTCTTTTCCTTTCCTTTGCTTTCTTCCGTTAAGTCATCCAGCTGCCTGGAAACGCCTCAGGTCCGACTGGACCTGGGGCTGCGCTTCCACCGCGCAGAGATGACTTTGGTGACCTCCCAGGCGCTCTCGACTCGCGCGAAGTCAGCGGCGAATTCAGCGGCGAATCCGGGGGATGCTTTGGCCTACGGAAAGAAACCCGGGCATTCTTGGTCAGGGTTCCACGTTTCGACTACCAGTGGTTCGAACAGCTGAGACCTGTCAATGGGTGAAGCCAGAATGCAAGACTGGTCCCAGGAAAAAAACTGAATCGAGCTTTCACCTGTTGTTCTTTTGGTTTTGGTCCATACCTGCAAGTTAGTCAATGTTCTAAAAAAGGTGAGGCTGATAAACACCACCTCGCTACAAGGATATGGGAAAACAAAGGGGGAAGCCATAAACCTGGCGGTGTCCAGAAGAATTAGCTTTTTGTGGCTCAAAATGACGCACTCCTTTTGGTTGTCTGTACAGGGAAGCAAACATGGGTATATCCGGGCACATTTTGAATTGGCCTGGTGGCCTGAACGAACCAAAGGATGGAAGATGTCTTTTGTAAGGATTTTTCAGGGGTCCAGGCGGCAGCAAACCCGCGGAGGACAGCACAGGACCCCAGTAGCGACCGCACAAATTCTTGCGGCCCCTTAAGTTAGCTGCTTTTTGACCTTGGGGGCATGTGGCTGTGGGTCAAAACCAATGGTACCATTTTGTATTTTAGTGGGGGTTGGGATGTTCACTGGGGGTGCCTGAGGTGAGCCGCGTGAGCGCGCCGCTGAGTGCGCGCTGGAGCCCTGAGCGCCGGAAGGCTCTGAGCTGGGAGATGCTGCGCAGAGTAAGGCCCAAGGCCGGAGGTTTGGCGGTTTGGGACGGGATCCAAAGTTTCGTTGTTTTGGATGGGTGACACATCCCCGGCCCTCGTTTTTCGGTAGGAGGGTGTGTCAAATTATGGAGGGACTAGGTGAGGGCTGTCCCTGGATGTCGGGGCAAATCGCAAAATGTTTGGTTTGCGACCGAAGACACATTTCTTGGGATGGGGGTCACTTCTTTTCGGGATGGTGAATGACTATAGTCATCCTGAAGCGGCTATTTTTGGAAACTCTCAAGAACACTTGTGCGGGTCTAGCACAAAAAATGGCAATTTTGGAGTATCCCATGCCATGGCAGTTACAACCTCGCTTAAGATCAATGATTGAGCTATGGCTGAGATGCGGGGAATGCCTGCGCCAAGAGCGCAGGGCGGGATGTGGGCCGTAGAAAGAAGTTGGTTTCCCTTCCAAAATTGGATGTGGCTACTCTGGGGATATGTACGGTAGGGTTGGTCAGGATCCTTTGCATGGGCCTGGTTTTGCTTGTTGAATGCTGCTTGCAGTCTTGGAACGGGCCAATCTTTCAACTTGTGGGCTCAGCAAGTCAGGTTCTCGCTTGAGTGGCGAGTTTTAACTTGAACTTTGATTTTGGGATTGTTCTTGTTAGGCGTACCCTGCAAAGTAAACGTGCCGGTTGCAAGCCAAGTAAGCCTAGCGGAGTCAAAATGGTGAAGGATCCCATTGTTTCTTCAGGATCCCTTTTTCCGGCTTGTGAATTTAGCAGTTTGTGCAGGTCGTAGCTTTGGAAGCAGCAAGGGTCAACAGATCAAAGGTTGTACCACCAGACTCCTGAAGCATAAGGATAAGACAAACATCAAGGGTAAATTAGGGGCAACTAGACTCTACAAAAGGCTTAACTGTTATTTTTCTTGTAGAGGGTTTGGTCTGGGGGTCAGGGGAAGTCTTTGAGCAGAAGAGGACTGGATCGAGACCAAGAAGGTGCCGATCACTGACGCCTGCAGTGTCTACCAGTCCCTGCTCCAGGGACAGGGCCCCCTGCAGTGGATTTTCACCTACTGAGCGGCGGGCAAAAACGCCGGCGCAGTTCGAGTGATTCCTGTGTGACGAGGGAGGGAAGGGAAGGGAAGGGAAGGGAAAGAAAGGAAGGAAGGCAGGAAGGAAAAATATGTATCTATTGTTTTGTTGAGCGGCCGCGTGCGAACTGCAAAGCTGGCCTTTGGTGAAACTACGTACGTCATTCTGCTCATTTAGAAATTTAGGTTTGTATATTGAAATTTGCTATGGAACGCAGGGGCATAGTGCTATCTACTTTCAATCTGGCATAGAATCCACTGCCCGTTCCGCGATCTCCAGATGTTGACTCTCGCGAGGCGGAGGGCGCTCGGGGAGAACTTGTGCCAAAGCACGGAGCCCCGAAGTGGCACTTGTGAAGGCCCTTGCGGGTGCCAAAATCCGGAATCCGGTCTCTTAAACGTGGTAGGGGGGGGGAATTCGAATTTCTGGAATTCCAGGTATGCAGAATTGATTGCTCCTTGATTGTTTCACTTCCCTTGCTTGTCAGGAAAATCGACACCATTGTAGCTTGATCTTCCCTTGATTGAACCGATAGTCGTTGAAGTTGGGGCCCGAAGGGTTAGACACATTTTTGTTTTGATGTTTGTCGTTTATGAAACGCAGAGGCACCAGAACGACTTGAGAGCGACCATGGATCAAAGCCGAGCAGTTCGAGGAGGATCTTCGGGGTTCCCATGTCTGCAACTCAGCGCTGGACAGGACATTCCTTGGGGCCCGGAGGGGGAGTTGGCAGGAAACCACGAGGAAGGCTCTGTTTTGTGCATCTCTCACTGGGCCGATGTCTTGTTGTGTTTGATGTGTTTGCCAAAAGGCCGATGCTGATGATGCTGCTCTGTGCTCTCATTTGTCCTAATCAGGCCTTTGACATTTGATCCATCCTTTCTCACGGTTCTTACAGGTTAACCTTTAGATTTCAGGGTCTTCAGGCAAGCGAAGATGTTTTGCGGCACCGGGTGCTGTTCGAGCTTCCTTAGCTTCCCATTGCCGTGGACCCGTCTTGTGCTCGGGCCGCCGGCAAAATGGCGAACAGTTGCAGATGCTGAGACGATTTGAGGATACTGTTCTTTTCCGCACAGGGAGCTCGCACGAAATGTGCATGTGTCAATGGCAAGCGGTCACCAGACATAGTTCTTTTGGTGGCAACGGCAGAGCTGTTCCCTGGCCCCATTGTGCTTTTCAAGCCAAAGACCAAGCCTTGGGCACATGCTCAGTAGCTGAATGTGTTTGATCACGGATCTGTTGCCCACTCACCGGGCCATCGGAACGCACGGCCTGGCTTGCGGCGCCTCGCTTCACTTGCCATGGCCTGGCTCCTTGCGAAGGCGGCGGACACGCTGAAGAAGGCCCAGGACTGTCCAGAGACTGATGTTCCAAAGATTTGCCGCATGTCTCTAAGCGACCATGGTGCTCCGAAAACAACAAAGGGGTGAAAACGAATGTCTCACCCTGCATGTGCTACCTATCGCTCCAATCATTAAGGTCGAAAAGGTTCTAAAACGTAGGCACCGGTTCTTTGCCTTGGCTTTCCCAAAGGATCAGCTTGACTCTCCGGATTGCTAGAATCTGGTGTTGGCCCTGTTGGAGCCAGACGTGCTTCGGAAGGCGACTCCCGGGGCCACACGCCTGTGTTGCCCCTTCAACTCCTTGCTCCTTTCAGACACCTGTTGGAACCTGCGGAAAATCATGGAAGGCTGATTATTCATATGGTTTTCACACGGGAGCAATCACCCGGGAAAGAAAGCCAGTCATTGGGTGCTGATGGGGTCAGTTTCTTTCAACGCCCTTATGAGGACCAGCTCCAGGACGCCGAGTTCATTCAGAAACTGGGGGAGGCGGCACTGCGCGTGGTTTGTCATGCGCCCGAGTGCAAGTTGTATAAACCTGATTAAAGCATTTTTTCGGAGCTTTCTGAACATGGCGGACCTCCTATTTTGGTAGAAACGCGGTGGCCAAAAAAAAGCCGATGTGTTTTTTGGGTGCCTATTTGGAGAAACTCCGGTCCTGATCTGGTGGCTCGATCAAGCCGCCTGGCTTGAGTTGCCGCCAAAAAGCACGATGTGCGGAGGTGGACATCGTGCAGAAGGCCAAAGATGCCGCCAAGGAGGTGGCCACCGCGGCCAACAAGGTCTCGGAGAGCGTGCCTGGGCTGAAGAGAAAAGCGACCCCGAAGCTTTGCGTGGCCAAAATTGGCGCTTCCCTAGGGTTGGAAGGAAGGGATGCCAAAGGCAGCCGAAGCGCATTTTTTGGGCTCCCGGTATGTTGAGGCTGTGGGCGTTTGCGTGACAAACAACGGCTTGACCAGCCTCAGAATTTTGGCCACTTTCAAGAAGTTCGACGGGAAGTTTCGAACATAACCCATACGACAAGATCAGACAAACTGAAAACGAGGTCCTACTGCCCCCACGGTAGCAGCTGCAACAAAAATGTGCGCAAGGAAAATCACGAGGACTGCTTTTTAAGGTTTCCATGTGCCTCTATTCAAGGCTTGGAGGGCTAAGACAAAACACAAATTCCAGAAGTCAAGTATTCCGCCCCGAATGGCAGAAAAAGCCTTGTCGCTGGCTCCCGGAGATGGGGGCAGACCCTGGAACGGCTAGGTGCAGGCTGAGTACAGGCGCACCTTCGAGGAACTGGACTGCCAAATCTTCCAAGTGCCGCTGGGCATGGGAAGAACGCCGTCTTAGTCTGACTTGTCCTACCGGAGCGAAACTGCCGCTTAAGAGTTTCCTGTTGAAGCATCAAAGCCATTGTTAGTCTCAAGCTGTTGTATGTGCTGTCGTTGTTCATTTCTAGCTGGAACCCACATATATATATATATATACATATTTGAAGGCCTGTGGCAAACCAGGTCGAAGAGGCCCATACGTTTGACAACCATCCAGTTGTTGGGGTTCGTGAGATCACCGGAGCATTGGCAGGAGGCCCGAATCGCACTGGATGAATTTGGGTGGCCTTTTTGCCCTGATTGCAAGGCAAACCCGCTTTCAAAGTCTTCGATTTCTAGCCCAGCTATTCTGTGTTAATTCGGATGCGTGATTGTTGAATGATTGACTTCGAGGGGGTGTTGTGGCGTTGTGGGTGTTTTGCTGCTTAGGCCCCAGTCGACTTGGATGGTAGTGCTTTTGTTGTTTTGTTGTTTGTTCCACTGGCTGGCGGGTGGGGTTGGTGGTGTTGAAGTGTCATCGTGCCCAGATTGAGGCTGAGGATGACGGTTGGCCGAGGTGGAAGCGTGTGGCTGCTATTTAGTGTTTGTCCGGGCTGTCCCTGAAAGACCCTAACGGCAGAGAGGGAGAGAGAGGGAGAGTGGGAGAGATAGAAAAGAAAGAAGGAAAGAACGAACGAAACAAAGAAGGAAAGAAAGAAGGAAGCGGGAAGAGAAAGGAAAGGCCGAAACAATAAAAGCAAAGACAGAAAGGAAGGAAGGACGAAAGAAAGAAAGAGGCACAGGAAGGAAGGAAGGAAGGAAGGAAGGAAGAAAGGAAGGAAGGAAGGAAGGAAGGGAGGGAAGGGAGGGAAGGAAGGAAGGGAGGGAAGGGAGGGAAGGAGGGAGGGAGGAAGCAAGGAAGGAAGGAAGGGAGGGAGGGAGGGAGGAAGGAAGGAAGGGACGGAAGGAAGGAAGGGACGGAAGGAAGGGAGGGAGGGAGGAAGGAAGGAAGGAAGGACGGGAGGGAGGGAGGAAGGAAGGAAGGAAGGAAGGAAGGGAGGGAAGGGAGGAAGGAAGGAAGGAAGGAAGGGAGGGAGGGAGGAAGGAAGAAAGGAAGGAAGGGAGGGAGGGAAGGAAGGGAGGGGAGGGAAGGAGGGAGGGAGGAAGGAAGGAAGGACGGAAGGAAGGAAGGAAGGACGGAAGGACGGACGGAAGGACGGAAGGACGGAAGGACGGAAGGACGGAAGGAAGGAAGGAAGGAAGGAAGGAAGGCAGGGAGGGAGGGAGGAAGGGAGGAAGGAAGGAAGGAAGGGAGGGAGGGAAGGGAGGGAAGGGAGGGAAGGGAGGGAAGGGAGGGAAGGAGGGAGGGAGGAAGGAAGGAAGGAAGGAAGAGACACAGGAAGGAAGGAAGGAAGGAAGGAAGGAAGGAAGGAAGGAAGGAAGGAAGGAAGGAAGGAAGGAAGGACGGAAGGACGGACGGACGGAAGGAAGGAAGGAAGGAAGGAAGGAAGGAAGGAAGGAAGAGAGACAGGAAGGCAGGAAGGAAGGAAGGGAGGGAGGGAGGAAGGAAGGAAGGAAGGAAGGAAGGGATGGAGGGAGGGAGGGAGAGGAAGAGAGAGGAAGGAGAGAAACAGAGAGCCAATTGTTCGCAGTCGCAGTCCCAAAGTTTGGCCGGCCTATCCTCCAGTGCCGGGTATGACCTGAGGCGATGTTCATGGGGCTTGTCTGAGGCGTCCGGATCTGATGATCATGGAGTACCCCTCACTGCAGACCATCGAGCGATTGGCGCCCTGGCTGTCAACAGCTTGAATGGAGGAATTTGTTTGTCGTCTAGAGGTGGGGTTCTCTGTGATGTTCACCAAGAGGCCCAAGGTGTGCGAGCAGCGCAGATGCAAAGACACGTGCGACAAGACAGGTATTTCAAACACCCAGGAAAGAAATGCGCGCTCTTGAGCCAAAGCACTTGGAACTCAATGCAGCACTTGATTAGCCCAGTCGACTGATCGATGTTTTCATACGTTAATTGATGGAGTGATTCGAGTGTTGTGACGGCTGCTTGGGCTGCGCAAAGCAGTGTGTGACAAAACAGATGTTCTTAAGGCTTCATCGAAGCACCAGAGGCTTTACCATGCCACAACCCTGCGAGAAGTGAGTCAGTCAGGGGATCAGAACAAGCCTTTTCTTCTCAAAGAGCTGAGGCGAAGCGACTGAATGCAGCGCATGCGCAGAAGATGCTGATCTTCAATCTTTCGGAGGCGTGGTCTGAAGCTTCCCGAGCCGGCAATTTTCAATCCTTATGGCCTAGCTGGGAGGAAGTCAGCGAGTGACCTTTTAGGATCAATGGATCCATGCGCTGACTTGGTCATTTTGGTTGGGGTTTGGGCCTCCATGTGAATCTTGAGGACCAGGATGCAGACACTTGTGATCTATGCGCCTTCGGGAGCGAGATCCAGATATTTTGTCCATGTTACTCATGGCCAATGACATGTGAACAACTCTCAACTCATTGCCCGGAAATAAGATGGGACCAAGAAGCGGCCTTTTTGTTCATAGGTGACCACGTGGGGTTCATGGGTCTCTTTCATTTTGAAGGTTACCCCTTCTACACAGTCACCATGTGGGTGTTCAGGGTCTGCTCGTGTATGCTCGTGTGATGCTTGCACACAGGAGCCGTACGAGAGTGGCAAGTTCGAGGGCGAGGCGCAAAGCGGTGTGCGCGTCGCTATTGTGCAAGAAAGCTTCAGCAACATCAAGCAAGCAGGCCATTGTTTTCCTAGCACAAGGGTCAGTGGTTTTCCCGGGCCACATGATGCCACCAAGGCACGCTTGAACCTAAGAATTGGCCTGTATGCCCTACGTAGATACTCGACAGACTGGCGATGAAGAATGTCGAGGTCCGCGGATCGATTTTAAGTTGGGATGCATCAGATTGACTTGTGATAATCAAGCAAACCGGCGGAGAATCAGATTAGCTTGATTTCCCCGGGCCGGCCTGTCGAGCGTTCCTGTCGACGAGGTCCTCGATCTGCCGTTGAACGGCTTAGAGCTCCCGCCTTTGTCCCTCGCCGGCAGATCGACGCGTTCGGTTGTGGGGTATCAGTGCGCAGGCCGCGTTGGGGTAGAAAATTCGAGTTGGGTCGGGTTCGTTGTTTGTCTGCCTTGTCCATGGACCAAATGATCCGCCTGATGACGAGTTTAGCGCCCGGCTCGGCGCGCGGTTGATTCCCAAAACAAGGGAACCAAGCAAAACAAAGACCGCACCCTTTTTGTCCTTTAGATCGTGTGGGTTTCATTGCAATGTACTCGGACACCACCAGTTCGGTTGGTTGGGCCGAACGGCTTAGATCTCGTGAGGAAGGATCTGCTGCAGCTCTGCCTTTCAGCGCAGCAGTGGCTGGCCACGGACCAGGAAAACGTGGTGGTGGTGCATGGCCGCGAAGGCGAGCCAATCAATGGGAGTGGACTTACTCCAGAGTTCATATGGCCGTGTGTCAACACCAACGGTGTCATTTTGGGGTAGGTGCACCACCCATTTTAGTCTTTTGTAGAGGGGATTGGGATGTTCACTGGGGGTACGGGCTTGTGACCCATAACCCATTTGGTTTCATCCATCCATCCCAACTGGTGAAGGGTGTTGTCCATCCACATCAGAAGAATGCAACGAGTTGCGATTCCCCATTTTGTCATGGAAGCCAAGGTGAAAAGAGTAGCACGCCAAAATACCGACGTAAAGGCCGAATCCCACGGCTGCGTGTTTTTGGCGCGCTGATAAATATGAGGGACCCGTTTGCGACGCTCGTTCCAACAAGCCGTTGCCACGTTGAAGGGGCGTATGGACACACCTCGAGTTGTTTCTCCTCGATAGTGGTTTTCGATGCAAGAGCTCCAGCCGAAGATAGCTGCAGACCTTCCCCTAGGGCACTTTTAAAACACTCTAAACAGAAATCGGCCTACCGTGCTGGAGCACCTCATTTGCAATGGTGATATGGATTGAGTCGGTTTGGGCAGTTCTGGTGGCTGGCCAAGAAATCCATCATCCGACTGGGCCCCAGTTGCTTAACGATTTGTGATGTGAGAGCTTTGGTTTCAATCGGCGGTTTTGTTGGCCCAGGGAGTGGTTTCCCATTCGAGAGAAACTTCGGGTTCATCAACGGAAAGCTTTCAGGTAGCTGACCGAGTTGTGCATTGTTCCGCCCGTGCTTCACGTCGCCCAAAGGCACAAGGCCTGTCACCTCCATCAAGGCGGTTCGCGGGCTTAGGCTTCTCCAAATCGGCCCTTCCCCGCAGACTTCCAGCAGAACCTCAAAGAGTGGCTTCCCAAAAGGAGATCCGTGTAAAAGATAGACTTCCATGTGAATTTTCCCTGGCACCTAGAATGGTCGGCGGAAGTTTGGTGCAGGCTTTGCGCGGGCCGCCGCCTTTGCCGGGTGCTTTCAAGCCTTCCGCGGCCAAGGCACTCCCAAGGACGGGCGACATGAGGTTGCTCTGGTCAAAAGCCCCGGGTTCCTGCTCAAGCGAAACAGGAGCAGGCTTGTTCCTTGTGTTGTTTAGTCAAAACTGTGGGCCCCGAAAATTACTGGTCCCTTGAATGTTGGGTTCCCTTCAAGCACCCCTCTCCCCCTGCTGGCGGGGGGGGGGGGCTTTTGGTGGGCATTGAAAGTTTTAGGAGCTGGTCCGATTCCTTTGATGCACCGTTGCCATTGGGGGCCGATTCCGGTAAACCAAATGCACTTTCCCTAAAGTCAAGCCGGCCCCGCCCCCCCCCCCCCACAAAAAACAACAAACAAACAAACAAACAAACAAATAAACAAGCAAGCAAGCAAGCAAGCAAGCAAACACGCAAACACGCAAACACGCAAACACACAAACACACCAACACACCAACACACCAACACACCAACACACCAAACCAACACACCAACACACCAACACAACACACCAACACACCAACACACCAACAAAACAACACCAACACAACACACCAACACAACACACCAACACAACACACCAACACACCAACACACCAACAAAACAACAACACAACACCAACAAAACAACAAAACAACACCAACACAACATACCAGCACACCAGCACACCAGCACACCAACACATCAACACACCAACACACCAACACACCAACACACCAACAAAACAACACCAACACCACACACACACACACACCTTAGGGCAAAACCAAGCCTGGCTTTTTGTAGGAGACGACCCTAGGGAGTGGCAGCCCTCGTCGCGCCCAGCCGTGTCCAGATCGGAATCCCGTCGGAGGAGGCGCTGAAAGAGCTGCAGCGCCAGGTGGAGGTGGCGCCGCTGCCCTCGCAGCAGCGGTACCTGGGCTACTTCGCCCAGTTCCTGGAGGTCGGGCAGTGGGATTTTGTGTCCCAAGCAGAAAGCCAGTGGCAGCAGTGGCAACAGTGAACTCAGCCGTAGCTAAAGACGCCAACAGTAAGCCACGCTTAAAAAAATCTGCAAGGTAGGGCTTCCTTTTTTAGGGAGTTCATGTACAGGCTTGCGGATTTGGCACACGTTGCAGATATCGCGAAGAGACAAAAAGAAGATTCCTTTGCTTTCGTTGTTGTTGCTTAGCATTCACAGCACACTTGTTGGACACTTTTCCTGACATGATTGCCAGCTCAAGTACCTCTGAGAAGGCTGGCAGGTGAGGGGTGGGGGTGTGGTATCAGGGTCCTGCTTCTTGTATCATTCATGTTTTTTTTCATGGCATGTGGACATGATTGTTGGTGACTGAAGTGTCTTGGAAGGAGTCACGAAGGTGCTTCCGGGAACGCGCAAAGTGTACTTTCTACAATATGTGACGGCCCCACAGGCCAATTTCTTTCAATGTCGCAGTCTACGAGCCTCTGTTCAAATTCAACCAAAGAGGCTTCTTCTGAATCTTGCATAATCTTACGCCATCCCCTGGAAGCCTTTTGTGAGTGGAACCCGGTCCAGAGCCGACAAGTAAACTCTTGTACCCTGGGCCTTTGGACATGTTACCAGAGACAGTAGGAACCTTCACAAGAACTTTCGCAGAGCCTGTCCTGGGCCGAGGGGCGGGGGGGGGGCTTGGCCCTGAAATTTGCAGGCCTGCGGACTTCAGGTTGGTTGGACTTCGTTCTGCCCATGGGGTTGCCCTTTCCTTGATTTTGGAAAGGGGGTTGTTTGAACCAAAGAGTTCAGCATGTGTAAGCATGGTCCAGCATGGTTGTTGTTGAGACATATTCTACATTTTGCTTATTGTGGTTTAGTGGGAAATCCCCACTTAACTGCCAACATTCAAATTTTCTTGCTCCCCTTCCAAGCTCAACCATTAAGCGGGCGGGTCATTCCCAGGCCCCATCCGTGGAAAGAAGCCGCCTCTGCCAGGGCACGGCTTCGGGCTCCGCGCGCCGCCTGCGGCTGTGCAAGGCGATGCTCAGCGGCGTGCCGGGCTTTGAGACGGAAGGCCGGGCCAGGGGCCTAAGGACCGCTTCCGTGAGAAAATCTGGGCGCGTCCTTTTTTATCTTTTTCATTCTCGCGGCTTGTGGGTGGCAACTAAGAACGAAGCCATTTTGGGGCTTCCCCCATTCTATGGCACACCGAAATGGAAGGACCAACAAATGGATAAAATGTGTTGAGCCCTGTTTGAGGGGTCCCTTTTCTTCCCTTGTCAAAAGATCTTTGGACAGGGTGTTGAAAGGTGAGCCCTGTGAAGTGAGAAGCGATGCGAGAGTGGGCGGGTAAACCAGCTAAGGCGAGGCGCATGTGCCTTTGGGGCTTGTGCGAGCAGGAGGATGAGTGTGCATGCATGCTGTTGCCGTGGGCCAGGCTCAGCTAGGCCCATTCAAAGCGATAGCGGCATATCTTACACACCCTGACCCGACCCTGCCATTTGCATGATGACTCATGTGCAGCTCACTGTGCATACATAAGTACGGTTCTACGCTTTGTTCTGATTCTGTTTGTGTTGTTTACAGAAGCCCAGAAAGTGTGTGGGTTGCTTTCCTACCGAAAGCAGGCTCCCAGTTTTCGGAAACACCCCGATGGACAGCTCTGTTTGGCAGGCGCGGCCTTCAGGCCCTTTGTGGAGGTGAGAGCGGGCGAGACCCTCTACTCGTCCTTCAAGGGCCAGGGTGAGGAGGCGAGCGTTGGTTTGCACAACCCGCAAGTGTGTTTCTCAAAGTGGTCGACCCGTATTCAAAGGGGGGCCACCAGCATGTAGGGGCAGAGCTCCTTTTGCAAACGCAGGCACCTGCCCCACCGGGACACCTGCTGGTGTTTTTTGACAATTGCGCTGCAGTTTGGGTCCAGGGCTCACCTGGACTCACTGCCGTGGAACAAATGGAGACGCTGCGCAATACACTTGGCCCTCCTCTCACCGGCTGTGCACCCTCCGCCACATCCTCCCCCATTGCAACAACGCACCGACACAACCACGCAGCAAGAAGCTGTGCGACAATGAGCATACAGCACAGCACCAAACAGCAGCCAAGGACGGCGACCGAACACATCAGCGTACATAGGAAACACGCACCGGAGACCATCACCCAGGCATCAAAGATCAAGGAACGTTCTGACCACATCAAAGACGCCAGCTTGTTTTTTTGGAGGTCACTAAGGGTAGGCACCAGCGGCACCTTGCGCAGCGCAGGTGTGGCCCAGCAGCTACGCGCCCACTGACTCGGTGGTGTCCTGCCCGCTGCCGACGGACCTGGTGGTGTCGGGGGATGTGCTCGTGGAGGTGAGGGGCTCTCCGAGACGGAGAGATCAGGTTGAAGCTCGTGGAATTTATGGCTGGAGGGTCTAATTACCCCTGGAAATGACTGTTCCTCTTTCGGAAGGCTGGATATTTTTTTTGGAATGGGGACCTGCGGCGGATTCAAAAACCAAACTTCAGACTTGGTTCGCATTTCAGTTGCCTTTTGGTTTGTATTGAATATTGTTTGGCAGGGTTCCAAACATACTAGGGTTAATGATACGCTTGCCAAGCCATAGCTGAGCCACTCTTTTCTGCATGACAATCCTGTCAGAATTCACCTTCAGCTTCTATAGGTCTCAAGTGTACTGTGTTGAAGGGCAGGCTGTGTTGACAATCAAGGGTACTGTTGAATGCTGACCCCTCTGGGTCGATCTTGGCTGCTCATTGGTGTGACCAGCAGCAGGGGCCGCCGGAAATCCGCCGTTTCCGCTGGCTCGAACGGAGGCTTCGGACCCTTCCAAAGGAAGGGCTCGTGCCCGGGCCATCGCGCCATCGGCGCGCTCGCGGCAATTAGCCGGAAATGAGACATGATTCTCCTGCAAGTGGGTTTAAGACATGTTCGCTCATTTGTTTGCAACTTCGTCTTGACACACATGGACAGCAAGCAGTCAGACTGCTGAGACAGCTAGTAACCACCATCACGGACATGTGTCAACAGTCATGTGTCAACACTGGGGTGCCCTCCGAAGATGAACCAGCGCAGTTCCATTGTTGATTCCTCTGGAAGATCTGCCTTGCAACAGCCCCTTCACATGCCGAATTTAATTGGCTCCACCCGCAAAAGGACGGCCAGTCGCCCATGCAGTCGCCCAATGGAAATCGCCAAGTGCAGCTGATCAGGGACGCCTGCAGCGTGGCGCCTGCCGAGCGGTCGGCGGAGCAGGTGGCCCCTCGCTCAGTGAGAAGAAGGGTGGTCTAGACCATGAAAGTTGGAAGTGCAGGAGAAGGACAAGGGGGGCTCCGGCCCTTGAAGTTTGACGAGATGTCTGAAAAGTTGAAGGCCCCGGCGATCACACGGCCTGAGTAGATGGTGGTGGTGCGTCAAAATGAAGCAAGACCCACACGGGGCCGGGTTTTCTAAGGCGACATCAGCAAAGTAAGCGCATGGCACGAGCCAACACATGTTTTCTCACGTTCGACTTGGTTGGTTCCAAATCTTTAACAGTGCAACCCAAACAAGAGCTTGGTTGAAGGTTCGAAGGTTGTCCACAGCCGGCCGTTGCCCTTGCCGGTTCCAAGTGTTTATCAATGCTTACGTGTTTTGTACACGAGCTCACCGACGATGAGTTCCTGATGTGAATCCTTAGTGCTTTGGAAGATGCCCATTTTTCAAGGTTCACTTAAATAGTGGCCCCACATTATATATATATATATCACATATACAGACACATAGAAATAAATATATATATATATATTATAGATGTGCATATAAATATACATATATTTAAAAAAGAGAGTATTTCATATGTATTATGTAGCATGGTTATTTTGTCCCCTTTGGAAGCACCATGCTGGCCGAAGGGAGTTTCCAGTTTCCCCTCTTGGGATATGGGGAGACCTTTGCTCCAACAGCCCGAGGACCGGATCCTCGCCTTCGTGCAGGATGCGACCCGCCGTGAACTTCCAGCTGCTCTATCCTCGGCCAGTGGTGCCCTTTTTTCATTTTTGGAGGAGGGTTCCCTTGAGAAGCAGACTGCCCAAAAAGAGTGCCTTTTTGTTCATGGCCGGGGGCGGGGGGGGGGTGGTCTGGTTTATCATCATGTTTGGACTTATCCCTTGGCATTCCGCTTCTTCAGCTCAGGGACATTTTGCTGGGAAGAACATCGTTTTCCTTCTCGTTGGGAATCTTTCGGCGCCAAAATGACATGCGACTTACTATAAGATGCATGTGATGAACAATATATGTGGGAACTCGAGGTCCTTCCCTCGTCCAAGCCACCCCTTCCTCTCTTTCACCTATTCTAGGATGTGCAGCCTCGGAGGACTCTTGTTCATGTCGGTAGTGGAATAGCCATGGCTGGTTTATCGGCTAATGGTCACCCGACATGTTTGAGAGTGTTCAAGTTTAAGTGACAGTCCTTGGCGTGAGCCAAGCACAGACTGACAGAAGTTGAGCAGATCAATTGCCTAGCTGGCAAGTGCTTCACAAGGCAGTCTTGTTTTATTGTGGTCTCTTGAATCGTTCAGCTCTCAGGTTTACCAGCCTGAATTGGCGCGGGAAGGTTTCCAAGCTTTCTGTTTGATGGCAACAAACAAGTATGCCTGGTCATTTGTGGAATCAGGCAGTGTCGCAGACGATGATTTTTCGAGTGCGTTTTCTTGCGGCTAAGGTAAACTTCTTTACCGAGCTTCCGCGCGCGCAGCAGCGCGCCCTTTGCCAGGCGGGCCACACCTGTGCTGCTAGCAACCAGGGGGAGCTTAAGTGCGGCCCCACGGCCTGAGGCGTCGTCTACTGAAATGCGACTCAGGACTCGTGGGGGGTTTCATGGGGGTGGCCGGATCGAGACAGCTGATATGTGCTAGCTGTTTTTGAATGACCATGCTTATAAGTCATAGTGTTCTTATCTTGTCAACAGCAAGCATGGAATGCAGCCCCCTCTTGCACTTTCATCATTGCCAGTTGCAGCGAGGGCAATGATTGACAAGCGTTGGCTTACGAAGACCGTGACTCTTTGGGGTGTTCAAAGGCAACTCCTCCTGGCCAACATAAGGGTACTCTCTGCCTCACTGCGGTTTTCCAACAGCATCACATAGTATTGGTCAAGCCTCCATTTTGAACAGCCCAGTGGTGAATCCTCGGGTGCTGCTGGTGTGAGCACCGTGCACTTGCCCCCCCCCTCACGCCCGGCAGGTTATGACTCTGGAGGCCGTGAAGAACAGGGCCAAGGCATGGCACGGGTTCTACTTCATCGTTGATCTGTTGCGAGCTAGTCGGTCCTCAAGTGAAAGATTCAAGCAACCACTGACTTTGACAACTTGACCCCCGGAAATGGGGAAGCCAACAGGATAAGGGGTCCAGGTGACGGAATCGTTCCGTCCGTGCTCAGATCTTCGACGTGGGAGAAGTCGGTGACAAGTTTTACATCATCCTCACCGGGGCCTGCATCGTGCAGGCCGGAGGCTCCAAAAATCAAATGCCAGTCGCTTCTGGTAATTCTCTACTTTTCCCTTTCGCTTTGACCGGGAAGTGGCGCGTGGGACTGAAGCAAGCGGAAGAACACCGAGCTCTTGACTCAGAGCCTGTCTTTGGCGGCCTTCTGAAGACTAACGAGCCCAATACGTGAACTTGAGGCATCTCTGTAGGTGATAGCGACATGCTGCATATATCAAGCATCGGGTAAGTCTCTGGTCCAGAGGACACAAGGTGCCCCTGGGATTGGTCTCCACTTGTGCGCATGTCAAGCGTGCCACAGACACCCAAGGGACCTGGTTTCAGCTCAGCTGCGTGCATCCAACGTATGCCTCCCTGGAAAGTAAAAGGAGCCTATGGTCTGTCAAAACGGTCCGCCATACACATCGTGGGATTTGGGGCCTGCTCGACGATGAGATTCCCATTCACCTGTGCGGCTCGGATTTCGCCTGAAGGAATGTGTTCCACGCATCTTTGTCGCAGAGCTTGACGATCGTGAAATGGGACAGTAGTGCCTTGGAGCTTGTCTATCACACCGTAGCGCGTGGCCATGGCATATCTCCTTCTCACGATCTCGCCATCCCATGAAAGCTCCTGGTCCAAGCTCTGGCAGCCACCCTCAACTGAGTTGAGCCTGGATTCATGTCAAGTAACTGTTAACTTGAAATGAGTCAAATAGCTTCTTTGTCAACGGCACCATGGTGGTGACCGCAGTGTCCCTCTTTCTCCTCCTTGGGTGGTATCAGCACTCCGGACGCTGGCGTTTCGATCTCTGCCATGCTGGTGGATGCTAGTGAGGGATGAGAGGTTTCTGCCTGCCTAGTTCTTGGTCAAAAGTCTGCGGCAGGTGCTTGCAAGACTGATGTTGTTGCTTCTCATGCACCACGATTTATGGCCTAGTTGTTTAGGAATCCAGCCAAAGGGTCCAACCTGGCTATTGACCATCCGCCCGCCCAGGTCCCTGTGGAGCCCGTGAGCGTGTGGAAGCGGCCTCCCAAGGAGGTGCCACTTCAATCGCCAAGGGGGGACACGTGGGGTTGCGTCTTGACTTGAGCGCAGATTCAGGTTAGTGCCAAAACCGCACGCTCCCAGGCAAAAGCCTCTCAAAACCCACATGCTGAGTTTGAATCCCTCATTGCAGGTACGCCGGGCGCGTCTGTTTCGCATTAGGAGCCGGACATGCAGACCTTGGCACAGCTCAAGGAGGGCCAAGGCTTCGGGGAGCTGGCCCTGCAGGAGAGATTCTCAAGCGGGAGTCCTAGGGGTGGGGGTGGAGGGTAGCCAGCAACAAGCGCAAGTTTCAACGTTCGCTAGCTTGACGGATTTCCCAGGGTTTTGGCCATGATTGAGATAAAGCCACTGGTAGCTGGCACCAGCGCTCACAAAATGTCAAGACTAAGACGGAACGCCACCATCACGCCAAGCTGTGGCTAGCATCAAGGACAGAACTGTGCAGCGTGGGCAATAAGGCACCGGCACAGAATCCAACTGTTGTCTAGCTGTCATAGTCGGGGGACAGCCGGGCAGTTGCTGGGCTCTTGTGTGGGCAAACGGGAAGAACATTGCAAAGTGGCAGGCTCCAGCGGGACTTCCCCGCTCTCGTCACTTTGCCAGGGGTGCCCCACAAATGTTGAACTTCCCAAAAATCTAGCCCTTTAAGCCCCCAATTGGCCTCAAGAGGGGCTTGTATAGGCCTCGCTTTGGTTCCTGCCAAACCCCCCATCAAGTGCTCGTGGTTTCCCCGCCTTTTTCTGCACTGGTTTTTCTTTTTACGTGCCGTCGTTAAAGTGAGCCCCCCCCCAACAAAACAATAAAGCAATAACACACCACGGGAAGTTTTACGCTTTGAGGAGCTTCCTTTAAAGCAGTCAAAGGCAATCCCCTGTTCCACGTGCTTCCTTTGGGTGAGGAGACTACTCCTCGTGCAGCCACGGTGGTAGCATCCCAGACCACGGAGTGCCTTGACCGCGATGGCGATTGTGTGAATGCTGCAATCCTTCCGAAGAACAAGAAGCTGCACGCTGATGTCCAACAAGACTCTGCCAAAAGTATCATGAGCATGGTGTACAAAGATCTCAGACGTGGGGAAGGTGCTTTACTAGAGGATGCCTTTGTTCGGGCGGCTGCACGTTGATTGGCACTGAAGAAGGATTGAAACCTGCTTTGGGGGGAGGGGTGGATTCATCCTTGCGGAGAGCCTTACAACCATTAGTGCATCGTGCCCTGGCAAGGCTGTTGGTCACCAAACGCGAGGACTACCAGAAGTTTGCCAGCGCCGAGCACAGGCGCCTCGTTCCAGTGACGGACGAGAAGCGAGGCAGAAAGAAAGAGGGAGACAGAAAGAGAGAGAGAGAGAGAGAGAGAAAGAGAAAGAGAAAGAGAAAGAGATCGACAAAGAGAAAGAGAAAGAGAAATAAATAATGTGGCGTAGTAGGGGGCCAACAGGTTGTTTGTTTGGCCAAGGTGCCAGTTGCCAGACAGTTCACAGCCTTTTCCTCAAACAAGGTGTCCATGTCCTTTTGTCCCACTGGGCAAGCAAGTGACTGTGGCGCAAGAGGTGGCCAAGGCTTTGAAGGCATCCGCTCCAGAGGCTCTTGCCGCGGTATGTGAAGTCCGGCTTTGCTTTTTTGGTTGAATCGGATGGAGAACATGGGAATCGGATTTGGCCTGAAGGCCAGAGCTGGCGTGTTCGCGGCACCTTTCTCTTGGCAAAGGCTGATCCTTTCTTTGTCCCAATTTCCCAATTCTTAGTTAAGGTCTTGCAAAGTGATGTTTGGCCGATCTTTTTCTGTGGTAGCAGGGGGTGACCGGCTTTGATTCAGCCAAGTCCTGCAGCTTTTCGAAACGCTCCGAATCGGCGTGTCAGCGCGTTTCACCGCATCCGAGGAAGTTTGTGCAGGCGCGGGTGCGGTTCCTGCAGAAGTGTCCGCGCGTGCTGCAGGCCCTGAAGCAGTGCGAGGCGCTTGGCACGCACGCGCTGCGGGTTGCATCTGCAAAAGGTTGGGCTTTCCATGAGAGGCCCACAAGGCGCCGCAAGAATCACAAGAAGTGCGCGGTGTGCGGTGTGCGTTGTGCGTTGTGCGGTGTCGGTGTGTGCGTGCGTCAGGGTCACAAGATTTGACATTTTACATAAAGGAATCAAGGCCAAAGAATCAGTGCCCGGATTATGTCTTTCTCGCACTTGTTTAGACCTTATTCCGTCTCAACAACATAGACATCCAGTCTCTTGCCACGAGGCCGCGTTGGCATACTTTCCAGCACTACGTTGCCTAGTTGGAGGGCTTCAGGATTGCAACCCGCGTATTCGTGGCCAAGCACTATGGCTTACTCTCGCAATGACCTTCTTACTGGCAAGTCCCGCAATGCCCCCGAAAATGCATCGCATCTCCTGGAATGTAGACATGGGTAGCTCTGTCTCGACACGCGCGCCAAGCATGCCTCCAACCTGGAGACTGCGTGGCCGCATCCGAACAATAGCGGCTGAGCAAAGCGCTGCAGGATCCAACCACCGAGGGTGCGCACGTTGATCATGGAAGGCATGCTAAACCACACGGCGAGACATAGTCACAGCCAAGCAACATCTGTTTGCTTGTGACGAAAGCAGCCGTAGCATTGTTTTTTTTGTTTGCCCTCCAGGCACACGAGGCGCCAAAAAGAGGTTCGAAGACTTGGCCTCTTCCCCGGCGCAGCTGGCAAGATGGCGGGTTGTCAAGTTAGCTCCGCGCCATTTGTCATTCTCGCACTTTGAGCATGGCTTTGCAAAATGATCGGCGTATTGCAGGCTGTCGCCGCAATGGCCAGGTTTGGGCAAGCGGCGGTGGTAGGCTGGCAGCAGTGCCCGCGTTGGCTGCGCGAAGGGCCTCACCATAGGCGCGGATCGGTCTCGCCTGGCAAGGAAGAAACAAGGCAAAAAGCCACCGTACTGTGTCGCCTAGGTGCACATGCAAACTGCTGTCTGTGGGGTGGGAAAAGGCGTATGGATCTGGAGGAAGACCGCGCATTGAACACAACAGGCGGGCGCGTGTGTAAACGTGTGTCAGAAGTGGGCGTTGGGCGAGAGGGGGCGGGCGAGAGCAAAGCCACCTATACTCGCGCGGGCGCTCAGCCAACCCACGAGAAACTGGATCTTCTGCACCAAGTTTGACTTCAATCACTAACCTGTCTGTGCTCCCATACCCATCACAAGTAGAGGAATGCCCTTGTGCAAGTGAACCCGTAACTCAGCAGTGACCGCTGTCTTGTCTTCGACTTCGCTGGCCAAGCTTGCGCAGCCAAAGTCGTGGACTTTCCGTTTGCAAGCAGTGGCCTGCCACTTGTGTCCAGCTTGAGGCTGCTCACAAGGGAGGGTCCGGTCAAGTTGGTGGTGCCGTAGTGCGCAGATCTCTGACAGGCAGACGGAAAGCCTGGGTTAACCACGTGTGGGGGGGGAGGTTATCACAGCAACCTGCGATTTTTTTGGTCAAACGGGGGTCCCTTCTGGGGGACCCCCAAAAAACCAGTGTAGGGCCTACACTGGTTTTTTGGGGGTCCCCTGAAAGGGACCCCCACATGATTTCAGGTTGCAAAAGACGCGCAGATCAGCTGTAGGTCCCTTGGCAGGGGACCCCCAAAAAACCAGTGTAGGCCCTACACTGGTTTTTTGGGGGTCCCTTGCAAGAGACCCTCGATTGTCCGAAAAAAATCAAAGGAGCCGCCAGGTGGCCGCGCCTGCGCTGTGGCTGTTTCTCTTTGCGCCGGTTGTTTCTGAGAACCAGAGGTGCGTTGCCAATCGCAACAAAACGGAGTGTGGCGCGAGCGTCTTGCATTTTCTGCTGCAACTCCGCGACTCAAGCCAGGGGGAGCGGAGCGAAGGCGCTACGCGCCTCCGATGTGGCCGCGCACCGGCGGACCAGGCAAAACTTTTCGTAATCGTGCAACACAGTTTGAATTGACTGGGGTTCACGCCCAAGCTGGTCTGCAAGTGAATGTATCTCCGGCTGCGCTGCCCTTTGCCTCACTTGTGACACACAATCCTGCAAGCAAACAAACCACACTCGCTGCGCTTGTACGACGTTAGAGCAAGCAGAGGGTCATGTCTGCAGAATGAGCCGGAAGCTCTAAAGCACTGACACTTGAGAAATGGCCTGCGCCGTTTCCGAAAACAACGAAGGAGAACCACAGGAAAACAGCGTCCAAACCACAACTTCCCTGAAAGCAAAGCGAGCTGCGTCGCAATTGCCACGGGACACCTACGGTCCCCCTATTCTGCCAGGTCCTGCTTGACATCACTTCATGGGAAACACTTGTTGCGAAGTGACATTTCGTTTGGCAAGGCTTCTTTCAGCTTGTTGGATGCTAAGGTGGAGGCAGGCGCCCGGCGCCCCGGGCGCCCGGCGCCCCGGGCACCCGGCGCCCCGGGCACCCGGCGCCCCAGGCGCCCGCCGGGGCGCCCGGCGCCCGGCGCCCCAGAGCCGGCAGAACTCAAAAGATTTCTGCTCTGTTCAAATGGCTTTCAAACCCACGCTTGTGTTTGGGGCGCCAGGCAAAGGTCCACGTGACCTGACAAGCGTGCAAATGCAGGCACGACCCCCCGCTTTTGGGAGATTCTCGGGTGTCTCCAAGCGTAGTTCTGCATCTACGTGGAAGCCAAGACACAGATTTGCGCTGTCAGCCAGAACAAGCCTCAACTCCCGCCGCCTCCTGACTTCGTCCTGGTGACAAACTCCAGAGCGACACAAACAACTCAATGTCTTTGCCTCTCGGCATTCCGGGACTGCCTCGTCGCACAAGCAGCAATTAATGCTGGCCCTTCCTGCAACTGATTGACGCTGAGCGGGTGGAGTTGCTGACTTGTTTGAAGACGCAGGTGAGAGCAAATTCGTTTAAATCAGTGCAAGCAAGGCACGTCATGGAAATACGTTCTGCCAGATGAATCTGGGATGCGCGCGGCAAAAAAAAGGGATCTGGCCCGCCCTTGATGGTTGGCCTTGTTTAATGTCAAACCTTGTGACCCTGTGTGCGTGCGTGCGGGCGGGCGGCGGGCGGGCGGGCGGGCGGGCGGGCGGGCGGGCGTGCGTGCGTGCGTGCGTGCGTGCGTGCAGACCGAGGGGAACCACTCACGGCCGATGCAGCTGCAAGGCCACGGAGCAGGACGTGAAGATCTTGGCCCAATGCCTCCGGGAGAAGGTGCTGCGCAGCGAGGACGTGCCACGCGGCAACGAACCCCAGCTCCGTTGCCCCAGCTCCGTTGCCCCAGCCACGCCGTCTCATGGGTTCAGCTCTTCTTCTTCTTCCCCCCAACTTGTTCCCCGTCTTTTTGCTTGGTTGGTTCGGGATCCACTATTCAAAAGAAGGTCGGCCTAAAAAGTGGCCCACGGCCCTGGTGGGCCCGCTGCCCGTTTGGCGTGTCACACGCTTTTTCGGGGGACTGCATAGTGCATAACATTACTATTCCCACTATCCATGCCGAAGGTTATTCTTATCAGTAAACGCCAATTTTTTCTCTCAGCAAGCACTTCCGGGATCACTCTTGGGTGGATCTGCCAGATGCGTTCGGTGGGAAGCTGTGTCCGGCCGGGTCGTCGCGCCACAAAAGGCCACCCCCCAAATATCCCACAGATTCAGAGGGGCTCCGGGCTCCGCGTTTGGTTTTTTTTCCCCTCCAGTATGCCTCCAGGCCAACTACGGCCAACCACAGCCAAATAAGGGCAAACAACAGCCAAACCAGGCCGCAGCACAGGGCAACCAGGGTCTTCGAGGTTTCTGGTTTCTGTACAGTGCCCCTCCTCTTCTTTATCTCCCCTGTTTTCCCCTCTCCCTCCTTTCTCTCGAGGCTGTGCCGCCAGGGCGAGGTGGCGGACTTTGCGGTGCTGGTGCGGTCGGGACGCCTGCGCCAGCTGCGATGCCTGGGGGCCAAGGCCGAGGAGGACAAGCTGCAGGCAGACGGCCTGGGTACTGAGGAGGTGGTGGATTTTCTCCATCGTAGGCACAATTCTAGAAGGAATGAAGCCCAGGACAGTTCTTGGAACGGAAGTATGGTGGTCCTCCTTCTGCCCTAGCCTAAGCTTGTCGCCTTAAATATGGCAAAAGGGCCACCCTTCACAAAAAGAGTGTTCCCGGCAAGAAATATTGATGTAGGGACCTGAACCAACAATTGATGCAAGAAAGCCATACCGAAGGGACATACTTGTTACGGGGCTAGTTCCTGAGGCAAAAAATGCTTTGTCCCCAGGCCCTCACAACATGCTATCGCCAGGAGAAGCGGATGTCCAAGCACGGTTCGGTGCAAGAGCCACCGGACTTGCAGGCTGCTCTGGGGGAGAGGGGAGGGCGTCTTTGACCTGCTCTCAATTCCTGGCCCCATTCGCACAGCGCTGCACCGTGAACCTCCCCTCCCAGACCGGTGACCTGCCCAAAGGTCCCCATGGTTCTACATGGTTCTACTTTCGCGGGACAGCGAGGTCTACACATGAGCCTCGATGAATATGTTGGTGAAGATAAACATCACGCGGAATCATTCAAACCGGGTGCGCTCGCACTCATACAGCTTGCTTCGTATGCCTTAGAAGGAAGCTACAAGGCAATTGAGACTTCTCTAGGGAGGGGTATGTATTTTTTTTGTTTTTTTCTTTTTTTCTTTTGGCTTCTTGGCTTCCAGGCTTTTCGGCTTTTTGTTGGTTTATGCGGCTTTTGGTGGCTTTTTGGCTTTGGCTTTTCGCATCCTCTGCATTCCCAGTTCCTCTTCGGCAGGTGGCGTTTTGGCTTTTGCGGCTTTTCGCTGGTTTATGCAGCGTTTGGAGGCTTTGGCTTTTCGCATCCTCTGCTTTCACAGTTCCTCTCTGGGCTTTTTGGCTTTTGCACCCTTTCATTGGTTTTTGGATTTGGTTTCCGCATCATCAGTATCACCAGTTCCTCCCTAATTATTTGAATCATTACTTCTTCGAACATCTTGGGGGGGAAGCGCCCCCCCCCAATTAGCCGCTACTGTTTAGATTGTTTGCAGAGTAATTGCACCCCTATTTGAATCAATACTTCTTCAAACATCATGGGGGGGTCTGCCGCCCCCCCCAACCCCAACCCCCCCCCCCCCCTACTTTTTAGATTTCTTGCAGAGATTGAATTGCACCAATTTCGCGAGAAAATGCTGCAATACGACATTTTAGGTAATCTGTGCAATCCATGCATGTCTGTATGTATGCACTTCTTTGAACATCATAGGGGAAGCCAACCCCGCCAACCCTACCGCCGCCCTGTTAAATTCTATCGCACCTTTTCTTGAATCATTTGCACCCCTAGTTGAATCATCAATTCTTCGAACATCAAGGGGGGGGGGATGCCGCCCCCCCAACCCCCCCACTTTTTTTTACAGGGACTGAAATGCCCTCCTATTTGAATCATCATTTTTTGACCTACTGTTTCGATTTTCTTACCCACGATTTGTTGGTGATGCTAGAAATGTTGATCGGACATGCGGGGGATGTTGAAAACGATGCTGGGGATGTAAAATGCGTCAATTTCGCGAGAAAATGGCCCGGACGAAAAACAGAAATCAACACCTCAAAAAAAAAACGAAAATATCAAGTAAATCCGCAACCCTTCTATAGTGGGGCGAGGGGCAAAAGCAGAAGCGAATGGGGCGAACAAAAACCTGCCAAAAACGAAGGCGGCCCGAAAAGAGACGAAGTTTTGAGGGGTATTCCATTGTTGCTCAGTAGGGAATGAGGGAATGAACCTGATGGTCCCCTTAGAGGAAATCACCAGTTTGTTTGTTTATAGGGGTCATTCCATTCTCATTCCCTGCCTAAGGGTCCAACACGGAAATGTATGCATGAAAGCGACTAGCTGCAACCGTGCAGTGGCTTCAAGCACGGGCGCTGTTCTTGCAGGAGGAGAGGATGAAGGTGCGGCGCAGCCGGGTGAGGGAGTTGCAGTTAGAAAGCGAGGCGGGAGAGTGCTGCGATTGCGGCAAGATGTTTCCCACTTCTTTGAATCGTATTCCCCTCAGCCAGGGACTGACTTTAACAATAACAATCACCGCCCCAATACAAAGCACAAAGCAAGCTGCGCCGCAAGAAAGATGAGCCGGGCCAAAACCGACCAAGGAATTGCTGGGAGTGGACCCTCGCAAAGCATAAAAAATCTTTTTGCAAGAATCAGACGCAAGCCTCCGCACATGGATGCAACCGAGGACGGCGCATCCTTGCACCACTTCAGCCGCATGCCCACGTTGCCCGAGGACGAGTTCGAGGTGGGGCCCCAGCTGGACAACGGCAGCCAACGTGCTGCCCTTTTGCTGGCCAACATCGTTTTTTGGGCCGAGTAAAAAGTTAGTCTCGTTTATGCTGAAATTCCATTTGGCGGGGTGCTGTGCAAAGAGGAGAATCGGAAACTCTGTTCAAGCCACAAGCAGCACCAAGCAGAACCCCACCGAGATAATGCGTGCGCATTCCGTTTTTGCCACAATGGCGTTAGCCATGCAAGGAACATGCACACATGCGTGCACATTATATATATATATATACATATTTGTTTATACATATAGATATGTATAAACAATACAGTTGCATACCGCTGCACTTGAATTGTCTACGCGGTTTGTTTTGAACTTGGAACTTGTGGCAGGCATTCAGCACGATCCCCCTCCACTTTTGCAAGCTGGTGGGTTTAGGATAGGTTCCTTCCCTGTTTCGATCGTGTTTCGGGCCCGGTTCCAAAAAGTGTGCAAGGGCAGGAGCGTTGTGGCGGGGAAGCTGGGGGAACTAAGTTGAGTGTTTTTTGGTTGCCTTGGTATCACGTGAGCTCCTTGTTTGGTCGCAGACCCTCTGGCAGAGAGAGAGAGAGAGAATTGGTAGGGGCATGTGATTCAGTTTTGACCTTTCTGTGTCCCTTTTTGATCTTGAAGTAAGGACCCCAAATGAGTCACAATCAAGACCCGGGTAGCTGGAGAGCAAGGGACAACCCCAGCCATAAATGGGGAAGGCCGCCTGCTCAATTCTTTGCACGGTGGGTAGACCATTTTGATACCGATCGGTTTTGATGACTCAAATAGTTTCCCTGTTTGTCTCCCGGTCCCTTTCGCCAGGAAAAACAAAAGGTGGCCGACCTTTCACGCGGTCGGATGCCAGGCGGCAGCACCTCTGGAGCTGGCGCGGCCAAAGCTGCTGCAGGTGGGGGGTAGGGGGAGGGGAGGTTTGTCAGCTGTTAGGAAGATGTTGGCGTGTGTCTATTTCAGAGGGTTTGATTCATTGAAGTTGAAGCGGAAGCTGCAAATCCCAACGGGAGGGTGTCTTTGTGAGCCCTTTGCCACGTAGTAGACAAGCCCGAACAAAGAGACCCCTACAAGAGTCCTGCACTCTTGTGGTATTCATGTAGGAGAACCCTTCGTTGGTGCCCCACGTGGGCACTAGTGATTGGCCAACCGGAACAAGTCCAACACCTACACGGTATAGGTTGCAACATGTGCTTTCCTCCGCCACTTCATTCCATTACATAGTATAAGTGACGAGAGCAGTTCTAGTTCACGCCAAAGAAAGGACACGAAACATTTTTCAATTCCTCAAGATCTTAAGCCACTGATCCATGACTTCGGTTTTTCAAGCGCGCCACAAGTATGGCTGTGAATCTTACTAGGGCACCCCCTCCAAAGTGGCAGGTGCACATGGATCTCCACCTAAATGATGTCCACCAAAGGGTCCCTAAGCCAACTTCAGACCCAAAAACCCAAGCCGAGCTCCTGGGGCCCTTTGTCGCCTGTCGAACTTCCGGCAGCTGGGCACCTTGAGCCGCTTCGCGGTGCACGGCTGCTTCGAGCTGGCGGCCGGGGAGCAGTGGAAAGCCTCCCTGGCAGCGGAGACCTCGGCGGAGGTGTACCTCCTCTCCAAGCACGTGGCTCGAGTCAATCGTTTTTGTGTTTTTTTTTGGGGGGGGGCGTTTTGGGGGCCAAGAAGTCGGACTCTCGTTTGGGCGGCAAAAACCCAAGCTGATCCCTCTGAACATTTTGAAGACTACCGGGTTGGCTGCTTGTTTTGCGGCGGGTCCAAGCCACTTGTGTGTTTGAAGCTACTGTTTCCAGGCTGAAAAGAATGGATGGGTGAGAGAAACGGATGGGCGAGTGGGCCTAAGTTGCTTTTTTTCCACGCACGCCATGGCTACGCCTGAGGACTTGCTGCGCACCGTCTCCAAGAAGCTCATGGCGGCATTGGTGGCAGCCTGCCAGGAGCACCAAACAAAAACGTATGGGGCGCACATCTAGAGGCGGTGTGGGGGACCTGAGAACTCTGCCCCTGAATTGGCGAGGTTGTATTACCTCTTTCAGTCTGGCCGGTCGCTTCTGTTGTGCAGGAGATGAGACACAGCGACGCGTGGCTGCTGCAGATGTATCGCCAGACCCGACGCTGGGAGGCTTACAAGCGTCTCGGCTTATATATTGACCGCTTGTCGTCAAGCGGCTTCTCTTTGCTGTCCTTGGCTTATTCGTTTGGGAGTGGCTGGCATTGTGCTGAGTTGTCTGTGGGCTTGAGTCTTTGGGTTCATGCACTGCCCGGTGTGAAAGGACAGCTTGCAAGCAGGATCCCCCCCCCCCCGTGATTTGTTTGTCATAGGTCTAATTAGACGCTGTCATAGAAACATCTCCTAAGAGGTTCAAGATGGGCCGTAATGTTAACGTAGGATTGACCCCCCCCCCCCACAAGGTCAGACCTCAGATTAAACGGTTCTGGGAGGTGGAGAAGTCTGGGAGCGGAATGATGTAAAGCAAGGCTGGCCACAATGGAAAGTACTATTCAACAGCATACTTATTAATCAAGTTGAACCGGAGTGCCGATACTGGCGGTTTTTCTGTGTGGGAAAAGAGCGCGCCGTACTATGCCGTATTTTAGGGCTGGTCACAGGGAGTGCTCAGACCAAGGGCAGTCAACAGTGGCCATCTTCAGAATCACTTTTGCAGCATGTTCGAAATTGATAAATATTTCTTGGCGCTTAACAAGTTGCCTTGATGAAGATGTTTAGGCAGCACTGGTGACAATGTGCCACTGCGTGGCTTGCAAGCCCTGGTCTGTTGCAGCGCAATCCTTTTGCTGTCCAGAAATCCAAGGACAGCACTGGCTCTGCAAAGTAGGGATTCCTTTCATCTTTAGATACCCAGGTAGGGACCCCACTCTTAGGCCGCGGCCTCATGTTCTTTCCGTGTGGCCATGCGGTCCCTGCCAGCCTGAGGCGCGAGTTCCATCCGCAGGCCGGGCTGGGCGCGGGGAAGACTCGGCTCGGGGCCTCAGGTTTCGAAGCCGTTGGTCAGCCCCAGGACTCCTCTCCGGAGCCGGAGCGCAGGCGCGAGCGCGATTGCGCAGGGCGGATTGGAACGGGGCTTGTGTTTCCTGCAAAGGCACGGTTGTGGCCACTTGCCGTGACTGGGGGAATGGCCCGTTTTTTTTGGGGGGGGCTTTTATGACAGAAAGGTTCATTGCCACGACCGTGTGCAAAGGCAAAGGCCCCCCCCCTCTATAAATGGGACCTCCCGCAACAATCAGTCAGCATTCATCTTGGGTTTGCATCAAAATTATTTCTGGGGTGGTGCAGATGCCCTTGGCACGGTCCCAGTATTGTCCCGTGACCGTCCACCAAAAGTTCTCCAAAGCAGCCCCAAAACAGTTAACAAGCAGTGAGCCCCGAAGAGTGCACAAACCCCCTTTCCAAGGGCAAAGTAGTCTTTCTATGGGGGTCTGTGCACTTCCATGTTGGTTGGTGGAAGGATGTCA